>CP139502.1:109750017-109939748 GCA_021014915.2 Artemisia tridentata subsp. tridentata | reverse complement strand
ATAAAAATGGTTTGTGTAACAAATCGCATTTCAGGTTAATTTTTATTTCCGAAATTTTTACTATTCATTTCACTATTCATTTTTACTATTCAATTGCACTATTCATTCCTGAAATTTTTATTTCATATTCTCGTAAGTTAAATTATTTCCATGATAAAGTGAAAGTTTGACGCTCATCGGGTCATTTTCGCAAAAGTTAATAAGAAACTATACGTTTGGTTTAAACGTCGTTTAAACATCCTGCGCATAACGAAAACCAACTGCGACAATTTTCCTCGCATCAGATTAATTTGTAGTACACTCACAATCAATTAGGGAATTTTTGATAATTAAGTCAAAATGTTACCAAATAGACCCTGTGTCTTACAGAACTAAACTTGCGTTTTAAGCACGTTTACTTATCCGCAACCTTAGCCTATACCTGCACCATATTTCATATTTTTACGATACCCGATTTTACGTTTCGTGACCTAACAACTTACGATTAGCAATTAACGGAACCAAAACTAACTCCATAAACAAGATAATACCAAAAACTAACCTTGTCATCCACCCTAGGCTTGCAAACCGCCATTTAGGGGGGGGGGGAGTCACCCTTTGTGTGGCTTGATCTCATGCTTTGAACCTTAGGATGTTTACATGTGTATAAGCTTCCTTTGTAAGCTTTGAATAAGTCTTCCATGTAACCTCCTCAAGGCACTATAAAAGCCCTCTATCCCCCTCTATTTTCCGCCCCATATACCACACACAAACACATTACATTTGCTAGTTTACTTCAAGTATTATCCAAGAACACAAGTGCAATATCAATTCCAAAACTCTTGTTAAGTTTTGATTGATCCAAAGTCCAAGTTCTTCTTTCCTTTTGGTAATCTTCCATCCACACAAGAAGAGTTCCAGTAGAAGTCTTCAAGTGTTCTTCCAAGTAATCACAAGTTGTTGTCAAGAGATCAAGGAATTTGGAAGCAAGAGATCCTAGTTCTTGTTCAATCAAAGTCCTATCCTAGTTCTTATTTTCCTTTCATTAGAAAGCCAAAAGTTGTAAGAAACCCTAACACATCTTCTTGCTCAATATCATTTTCATGCTTATTATGCTTCATTCATGCTATATATGGTCTTTTTGTTATGTTCATGATGTATAAAAACTCTTAAAACAAGTTATGGAAACTATATGTTAACCTATGTTAAGTAAACAAGAAAACTAGTAACATATATTGAGAAATATGACCAAAATGGTATAAACATGATATTGGAAAATTAGATACTGTGATAGAGGACTTAAAAAGGAAAACATAGCAATTTGAATCATCGAAAACGAGTATACGAGTCAAAAGTTATGGCCAAAAGAAGTTAGCGAAACAAAAACGCCAAAACTGTCCAAAACCTACTGTCCCCGAACTGAGGTAAATTTTAGAGGCACTTCTGGTTAGTTTCATCAAAAAGTTAAAACACGAAAGTTGTCCGGAACGACGTTTTCTTCAAACAAGCTTCATACTACAAGTCATGAAAACGCATAACGAATGAGATATTTTTTTAAATTCTAAACAGCCCCTACATAAGTACCAAAATGATCATGTATTGTCATGACTAATTAGAACCAAGAGGTCTAATGACCTTAAGCCGAGACCACAGCCATGGCTAAGGCCAAGGACGAGTCTCAAGACCATGGTAGCCATGACCAAAGCCACGGCTAAGACCTTAATACTTTCTAAGCCGAAAACATGAACTAAAGTGTTAGTTATAACATAAGCAACCAATTTGGATCTACTCCATCAATATACCATGAGGTTTTGCAAGTAATATTACATTCATACTAGACTTAATAAACTTATGAAGATAACAATCTTCATTCAAAATAAACTTTCCTAAGTTTATTCAACTTTCGGACACGTAACATTTAAAGACAAAAACATATATTTTCTATCGAATACTACAACACTAGGGAGCTTCATGTGAGGGGTTTCATTTGGGTAAACGGATCGACGAGTTGCTGGATTTATGAATTAAAGTGTCCTAGCTCCTCGAACGTTTACTACATGACCTCTGAACTATGATGGCCCGAATGGTAGTACAAGATATACAAACTAAACGTGTTCATAAACCATCATCATACAACGACCTATACATCATACTAAGTGCTACATCATGAACAATATGCAAGACATATATATGCACGTCTTTGTATTCTTAGACATTATTCCAACCTAAGTCGCAACGTCCTATTGTAGGTTGCACTTAGAGGTTTCCCGGCTTATCCATCGAATTCATTAAGGCACTAAGACACCATCCAACTCACGGTGAGTTCATAGCCCCACTTTCCATTACTTAATTGTTTTACAAACCCTTGGGGGGAATACATGCTATTTTAACCGAACACAATGCTTTGAAATTGTATGCTATCTGATTGTTTTATTATCACTAAGTTAACATCATTACCAATCATAGTCCCCATATCATGAACCATTTAATCACTAGGATAGTGAGCGCGAGTATTGTGAATAGGCCTATTGGGATTGACGAATCCCGTTTGTATTGACCCGGTCCGGTAAACAAATGCACTATATTTGAGACTTAGGTATGTTGGCAAAGTACCTATAGGGGCAATCAGCCGATTGATATTGGCACACGTTAACGTATTGGTTGAATGAGCTTAGTGAATAATAATAACCATTTTGTTTTCCAACCATGAGTATGAGTCTAATTAACTCACACTACCAACATATTGTGTTCAAACTACATAACAAACTCTATGAATATCACTCAACCTTTGTGTTGACAGTTTTAAGCATGTATTTCAGGTGCATAATGATTAAGGATGGCACGGAGGCGCACAGACTCAATCAAGAAGGCTATAACTTACTTTATCATTCAAAAAGACATCAAAAGACTTTATATTGATGTTCTTTGTAAACATGGAACCTTTTGGGACCTATTTTGTAAACTCTGATATATTATTTGAATGATAAATCCTTTTTAAAACGACTCAGTTAGAGATCGTTTTCTATTATTATGACTGTTGTGCCGTCGGGTAACACCCAGTTTGAATTCCGTTGCATCATTGAATTGGGGGTGTTACAGATTGGTACCAGAGCAATGGTTGTAGAGAAACGGGTCTAAATGAGACTTAAACTATAAACACCTTTACAAACAAAAACATTTTATAGCCTTCCGCTCTTCGTGCCTTCCATCCTTCAGACGATCATGGACTTGTTAGACATTGTATACTACACAAACATGTTAGCATATGAATATATGTACCCTTACTTGAGCATTTCTCCGTAGACATTTTATTACTACACAAACATGTTAGCATATTGATATATGTACCCTTAGCACATTTGAGCATTTTCATGTAAGCATGTTATGCTACGCAAACATATTAACATATTGATACATACACACTTGTCATATTTGAACATTTCTCGTAAGCATTAGATTTATTCTAACATCATAATCCTTATTGTAGACATCATGTTTGTACCTCCATCACCCGATCACATTCCCGCTATGCCCGCTCACTTACCATTTCTTCCCGGACTCAATGATCCCTATCTTGAAACACTTGATTATGACAATGAGGAAGAACCTTATGAGGATTTTGTCAGTGACCAAGAGGAAGAAATGAAAGAAGATCCGGACGAAGATCCCGAAATGGACATAGACGAGGAAGAAGAGAAGGAACTACCAGTGGTACGACCACTATCACCATTAACCTCACCACCTCCGATCTCTGTAACCTCCTCCGAATCAAATCATAATACTCCCACTCGAGGTGCAAAGTCCACTTATGAGATCGGCGGATCATCCAAACTCACACCTATATTCATAAATTCTGCCCAGTACGATGTATACTGCTTGAAACAAGGCCTTAACCCAACTCTACATAAACTTCAAAACATGACACGCTAAATGAATGACTATGAACCCAAGGTTACTGCAGCCAGAATAGAGGCCGTTAATGCACGGCAACGCCTCGATTTGTTTATCCTTAATACGAGCTATGTAAAGGAAGACTTGACTCTTGTTCAGGATATAGTCTTGGATCCTTTAACCGGCTTGGATGACATCAAGAATAGACTTATGCGAGTAGAAAAAGCTTAAGCCCAAGACACGGCCCAAATTCACGCGCTACAACACCACCTAACGGCAGCACAGATCCGACTAGATGTTGCCAACTTTGACCGGTACCAACTCAAGAATGAGTTGTATGCCATGCAACAAAGGTTACGTCAAAGAGAAGTCGATGAGATTCGCCCGAATGAATGTGTGGATGTGCTAAATACTTATGGAAACACCGATCCGTCCGAATCCTCTAACTAGAAGTCGACTAGTGTTATAGTTATCTTTTGTACAACTAAACTGAGTAGATTCAGTTAGTAAACTCTGTAAAATCTATGTAATAGCTAGCGGTAGTAACACGTTGTAATTACTAAACTGAAAGTATCAGTTAGTAAATTTTGAAGAAGCTTGTAATAGGTTTCGATTTTGTAATCAATCAACGTTATATGAATAAAACTCTTGCTTTGTATTATCATGTGTTATAATCTAAACCTCCAACATAATTATTCTATCATTTCCATCGAAAATCATGCTTATTCTACCATAACAACAATAACAATAGAAACAACAACAATAAGCGACCATGGGATGGTAACCGCGGAGGAAACAACAACAACAACAACCCAACCCGAAACAACAACCATCATAACCAGCAAAACAAAAGACAAGAAGCCGCAATGGCTTATGTTGCTGCACCAACCGGAGGTAGATATACTGGGACCCAACCACAGTGCACTCAGTGTAACTATCATCATGTAGGTGTTAGACCCGTTCCCCGAGAACTGGGACCCCACCCTAGATGAAAGTGGACCAAAGGCCTTACGGGATTGGCCAGTCAACGAATGTTGCGTTGTGGTCAAACCTGATAGTCAAAATATGACTAAAGTGGTTATGTAAAATATGATGTTTAACTAAAGAGGCCTAAGTTGCCATTGTGGTAAATATGTTATAGTAAGTATTGTGGCCAAAATAGAAGGAATAAGGCTTGAGGGGCTTAATGTGCCAAAAGGCCAAAGATACCACCTAACTAGTTTTATCTAGGGAATTCTAGACAATTCCCTTATTATTTAGATAGAGTTGAAGTCCGGTTTTATGGGTTGGAGAAAATGGAGGGAAATGTTAGTAATGACTTAAGGAGAAGAAGAGGATGAAGAGCAAGTGTCCATAGCCCTTCTTAGCCATTCTTCCCTTCAAGTAAGTGTTCTAATTTATGAGTTAATGATGATTATTAAGGTAAAAGGTTAATGGGTTAAGTGGGTTTTCATCATATGATCTTAATATGATCATATGATGATATAGAGATGATGTTGGGTAAGCTTAGATGGGTTTTATAACCCTTGATTATGATATGTTGTGTTAATGAACCCCGATGTTATGGTTATGGTTTGGAAGTAAGAGTGATGATGATGATGATGGTGATGATAAATGATGAAGATGATTGTTATTGTGAGACTTAGCTGGGAGCTAAGGTAAGTAAACCAGTATAATGTAAAGTTATAATGATTTCTATGCATTATGTGTTATGTGGCTAATGTGTTAAGGTTATGGTTGTTTAGCATAATGGTAGTTATGTGTAAGAGGTGAGGTTAGTGGATGTGTTAGATGAGAAGGGAGTAAGGAAAAAGGATGGTTAAGGTTTAAGTGGCTAAGGTATGTGCTTATGTGTATGTTGTTGGATTAATGGTTATATAATGTGTAATGTGTTGAATGAAGTATAATGTTAAGTTATACCCGTTTTACTTACTAAGCATTCGTGCTTACGGTTTAATGTTTCAATGTTTTGTAGGCTAAAGTACTAATGTGATGGCTTGGAATAATGTTAGAGGTTGGATACGCAATAGTAGAAGGATAGGTAAGAAAGTAGAACTTAGGTAGATACCGAGCTCATTCAAGATGGTACCCCCGTGAGTCAATAAATGATTTGTAAAGTGAAGTCAAGCGTCAAATTGTATGTTAATTGTTGCGTAACGAATTGGAAGTCATTTGGTGTGTCAAAGCATGTTTTAAGTATTTGTAATGAAAGTTAAAGGGGCGTTTGGTTTATGTGTAAAAGTATCCATTTTGGGTTGTAAACGGGTCAAGTGTCATTGGAACATGTTTAGTATGTTAGTATAATGATTTATGGAAAGTTTGGTGTAAAACGAAAGTGGTATAAGTGGTTTGTTGTGAAAATGGGTCAAAAGGGGTTTATGCATAACCCGTCAGTTATGGGATCCACCTTTTGGTTCAAAGATACGGTCCTTAGTGTGGATCTAGATTCCAGTTCTGGGATCCACCTTTAGGTTCGAAAACACTGGACCTTAGTGTGGATCTTCCCAGGATCTACTTTTAGGTTCCAAAATCTGAACCTAAGTGTAGATCCAGTTTGTTCATCTTGGTTATAGTTCAGAATTGCTCATCTTGGTTATGGTCCAGAATGGTCATCTTGGTTATGGTCCAGATTGGTCATCTTGGTTATAAGTTCAGAATTGGTCATCTTGGTTATGTTCAAGGATTTTTGTAAATGGTCAAAAGTAAAGGTAACGCGTTTCCGCGTAAAGTTTTAAGTTTTGGTCAAAGCGGGCACGGGGTGTAACAACTTGGTATCAGAGCATCGGTTTAAGTGAATTAGGTTTTCTTTATGTTGCCTAGACTTAAACCACTCGTAGAAATGTTGGACATAGGTGTAAGAAATGCGTAAGGTAAACGTTTAAATTAAAAGAAGGAATACGTGATATGTTATGTGGACCAAAGGTTGATGAACGATGAATGTGCCTTATGTGCTAATGTGTATGAGATATAAGTTTATAGATGATTTAAATTGTTAAATGATTAGTTAACCGTACACCTTAACTGGTGTCGGTGATTATATGAATGTATGTTAGAGTAACGGTAATGGAATGTGAATAGGAATGGTAATTAGTATTAGAGATGGGTTAATGAGTAAGTTTAAATGTTGACATCTAAGGTATGAAACATTATAAATGTGCTAAAGTATAACGTGAAAAGATAAGATGAAATTAATGTACTAATGGTGTAGTGTTAAATGGTATGAAAGGTAAAGAATGAGGCTAAGGAATAACGGCAGGTAATGATTATGATCCGTAAGATGTTAACGGCCAACATATGGTCTCGTTATACAAATATATGTCTAATGATTGATGTTAATGTAGTAAGGAGACGGGTTAAGTGTAAGTAAGGTATAAGGATAAGAATGCGATAAGTTAAGAATGTAAGAGAGAATAAGATGAGTATGTATGAGGTAAAGGTGTTGCCCTAAAATCATTATATTACGGCTAAGGCGATTAGCGGTAATTATTATAATGAATGCATGTGTTGCATTTGATGATGTGTGTAAAGTCTAGATGTAAATGAGTTGAGTAGACTAAAGTGTAATATAAAAATGTGGAAATGACTAACGCAGGTCAAAGAATGTAAGTTAGAATGAAAAGTGTAAAGACGTAGAAACGTGTAAGTGACTAAAATGTGCAAAAAGAATGAATGGTACTAATGAATGAACGTAAGTTAACCTATGCAAGGTTTAAAAGTGGAAAGAGTCGGGTAGACTAAAGGGTAGAGTATGAAGGTGAAAATGATTAAAGCAGATTTAAAATGTGAGATGATAAACACATAGAAGTTTGTACTTATAATAAGCAGGTTCATATGCTCTATGAGCTTGCGTTCACTAAATAAAATGGACGAGATAATGTATGTATGTTAAAATGTTAATGGCTTGGATCCAATGTTATAATGTGAAAGTGGATAAAGTGTGAATGTTAAAGATCCTTCGAGATGAATGTTAATGATCCTTCGGGATGAATGTTAAGGTTGGTATCCTTCGGGATGACCAAGTCAATGAATGTTAAAGAATCCTTCGGGATGTATTAAAGATCCTTTGGGATAAAATGTATTGCCTTCACGGGCAAAGATTGCCTACATCCTTGGCATGTGTAATAGTCCCTTCGGGGAAGATGTTAAAGTAAAGTGGATCCAAGCTAGAAACTGGAAAAGTTTAAATAATGAATGAAATGTAAAATAAAAGCGAAAGAATGAAAGTTAAAGCAAGTAATGAATAGGTGCGAGTGTTATGTCAGAAGTATGTAAGTAGGATGGTTTATGGTTTCTTTATTTAAATGGATTGGGACGCCTTTTCATTTGAATAAAGGAATTATGAATCACCGAACCATGAATTTATATTTCTTGATTTACATCGTTTGGGACGCCTCTCCATGTAAATAAGGAAGTATGAATGAGTGGGCTTATGTGTAACACCCCAACCCGATAAGGGTAGAAGTATTACGTTATGGTGACATATCAAAGCAAACACAAGCATATGACATAAATAATACAAAATGAATATCAAAGGTTACAAAGGAAGAATATGAAACTACAAGGTTACAAATGAGAATTTCAATAACTACTAAGTCTAAAAATAATCTCTTCTAGTCATCTCTAATCCAGAATAGCTAGAAAGGTCTTCTAAGTCCAAAATACTCTCCACCCATACCCAGCTTCCAAACTAAAACCTGCCGCAGGAAAAGAAATGCGGCTGAGCTTAAAAAGCCCAGTGAACAGATATAGAGGTAACAAGCAGTAATAATGGAATAGTGAAGCAAGGGAAACAATGCAAGGTATAATAAGAGTTAGGAAAAAGTAAAAGATTATAAGGTAAAGAAAACAGTAATCCACCACGAGCCCAGAACAGATCATATCATAATAATGTAACCATATAAGCATATAGAGGGGAGACCTCTTGTATAACCAGATAATATGAGGGGTGGCCTCAGTAACCAAATGGAGTGATCAACTCCCAGATATGTGAAAGACGTATCGCACACACCATCAGTCACCAGATATATAACAGATAAACAGAAATAGAAACAAAAACAGATCAAATCTAGGATGCATCCATACGCCCCAGTAGGCCAGATTCTTCCTCTACGTAACAAGTCAAGTCAGGTCAGGGACGGGATAGGTCATCACTCTCCTACCCTAGAGTCAAGTCATCGGTGCATCAATGACAAGGACATGAAACCCTCATGCCTAGTGAAACAAGTAGTGGCTCGTAGTATCAAACTGTGGGTCAAGGGTCAAGTATCAAGTATCAGATGTTCAAGTTCAAGTTTCATATCAAGTGGTTCAGATCAAGTTTCCGTTTCAAGTATATTAGATCAAAGTTTATATCAATGTTCGAGTCAAGTTTCCATTTCAAGTATATCAGATCAAGGTTTATAACAGAGGTTCAATTCAAGGTTCAGAACAAGAGATCATAGCAAGGGTTCATAATAAGGTTCAAATCAAGTGGTTCATATCAAAGGTTCATAATCAAATGATTCGTAGGTTCATAGTAAAGATTTAATTCAAAGGTTTCATATCAAACGCGTATTTAGAAAATCTTTCAATAAGTAGCTTTCATAAAATGATGTTTAGTAAAGTTTTTCATAAAGATACTCTTAAAAGTAGTTTTCACAAAACTTTTAGTAAAATTTCATTTAAAAGTGGTATCGCATCGTGCTCAACAACATCGTTTTAAAATAGCTTTTCTCAAAACATTTTCATATATAATTTAGAAAGGTTTTAGCATCCAGTTATAATATCAAATGAACCTTCAAGGTATCCAAGGGTTTGAATATTCATGTCACAGGGTGATGAACGAATTATATCAAGTATCAAGGGAACATAGCAAGGTTCAATTTATCAAGGAAAGCATAGTAAGGTTCACAAATCAAGGGGAGCATAGCAAGGTTTACAAATCAAGGGGAGCATAGCAAGGTTCAAGGAAGTAAGATAGACAAGAGAGAGAGAGAGAGAGAGAGAGAGAGAGAGAGTTCATGAGAAACCTGTGAGAAGGTCAGAATATCTGTACCTTAGACCGTAAATGAAAAATACAACAAGAAACGAAAAGATCGGAAGTAACTCCATCTTCAGCGAATCTACACGAATTTATGATCGTCTGATTAAAAACTTATTTTAAATTAGATTACTTATTTTAGCATGATTTCCATATTTAGTAGCTTTCCATATTTAGTAACTTAGGGTTCATAATGCCATTTACATAAGTTTAGGGTTCATGGTGTAGTTTTCATAAGTTTAGGGTTTATTATGAAAATATCACAAGTTTAAGGATTATAGTGTCATTATGGTATGATTAGGTTATGAAATGTAAATGTTCTAAAGTTATATAATTTAACAATTTAAACCCTTTAGTTTAGAAAATAAACACATAGCACCTTTTAAAATCCTTTTTAAACCTTAACAGTTTTTAAGTACAAATTTGTTATGTTTTCTCTAATTTATGAATCATATAAGAGCTCATAAATAAAATTCCCAAAAAATCCCAGAGATACTTCAAAGTCTTAAGTATTTTACATAATTTTTCCAGATTTTATTAAATAGTAAAACTATAGATTAAAATCACTTAAGCCAACTCGTCCAGATTTCTGATCAGTTTTAACATACGAAAAGTTTGTAATTTGTAACCCCTTCAGAAAAATTCAGAAAAATCTACAAAAATTCCAGTAATTAATAGACATATGAAATATTACTCAGTTCCAAGGGAATCTTCTAATTCGACACGGTTTGCAAATTAAAATTCAAAAACTCAGACTGTTTTTCCAGACATACGAATTCAGTTTGACACATGAATTTGTAAAATCATAAACTGTGCCTTCCCGATCTCTAAAAATTACAAGTTTAATTTCTACAGAAATCTATTTTCTTGAATTTAGTTCTAGACTCTAAAAACCCCCAAAAACACGTTACCATCATTTAACTACAATCGATTAAAGTTGGACTAATTTTTTGATCAGTAGCAGTTTCATGATCTTATGTAATCTTTTAGGGTTTTGATATTCTAATGATTATATCTTGACACAAAATGATTATGGTTGAGTTAGAATACATCTAGGTCGATTCTTACATAGTTTTTAACATGTTTATAACAATCAAATCCAGATCATATACTTATTCAATTCATACTAGGGTTTCTCATTCATTATTTTATGTAGTATCTTTTATTATCATATGTGATCATTATATTGACAAGAACATCAAGAACGGATCGAATCTAATAAGATTTAACAAGAAGGGATGATACACAATACCCTCGTAGCGTGATCAAAACACAAGAACACCACATGAACGAATCACCTTCTCCTTCTTTTCTTCTTCTTGATTGATACGAATGGAACACGAACACCACCATAACCACCCTTTGTTGCTGCTATGGATCGAATAGGGATGAACAAGAGAGAGGCCGATTGTTTTTTTTAGAGTGAGAGGGATATTAGGGTTTAGTGATTTTCGGTTATGGGATACATGAAGAACCGTGTGATTGATTTGTGGTATATAGGGAAATAATCAATTGTGATTATGGGCTTAATTAACCCATTTAATGGCATGAACTTGGACTTCATATTGGTCAAGGGGGGGGGGACATATACACTTCATTTCTTTTTTCTTTTTCTTTTTTTTTTTTGTTTTTTTTGTTCATCATACTTAAAATGTAATGTTTTATTTATATTTAAACTTTGGTTAATATATATATATAATGTTACCAATGTGATTTCATAAGTTCTCAAAATTTTAAATTTGAGGGCAATTTTGTCATTTCGGATTGTTTTAAATTTTGGGGTTTTACATTATGTGTTCCCGACATGGCATGAGTAGGATGAAGGGGTAGAAACGGGAATCTAGGATAATTAGAAGTCATAAGAGCTAAGATAGGTGGACAGACAATGAGTTGAATGACGACCCTAAGTGGGAAACGTCAAGTGAAGTATATGACTTAGGTGCTAAAGTATAAGTTGAAACGATTAAGTTTTAAATGATGAGCTTGCTTGCAATGTGAATTGAAGGTAAAGTAAACTAATAAATGTTAATAAACGCTAATATGGATTAAAGATTCTATGAAATTATGAAAAGAGAAGTAAAGGCAACGTAACGAGTAGTAAAAATGTTAATGAGATAGTGGTAAAGTGGCGATAAAAGTAGAAAGTTAATGAATAATTGACTTATGAAAAGATAAAAAGGGTGTGTAATGTTCAAGTGACACGTAGTCCTTGACGGGAAAGCTTAAATGGAACTAGTTAGAAGGTTATGCGATAGACGTAGAAATGGTTAAATGGCATATATTAGTGGCAAGGATTGTGTCTTGAATGACATAATTACTAAAAAGAAATGACATGTTAGAAAAGTTAAGCTAGAAATGAAATGAGTTAAGGGTATGAAGAATGGAAGGTGCTAAGAATGGGGGTAAAGCGAGACTAAGTTTGGTTAGAAATAGACAAGAGATTTTGGGGACGAAATCTAAATAAGGGGGTAGAATTGTTAGACCCGTTCCCCGGGTACTGGGACCCTACCCTAGATGAAAGTGGACCAAAGGCCTTACGGGATTGGCCAGTCAACGAATGTTGCGTTGTGGTCAAACCTAATAGTCAAAATATGACTAAAGTGGTTATGTAAAATATGATGTTTAACTAAAGAGACCTAAGTTGCCATTGTGGTAAATATGTTATAGTAAGTATTGTGGCCAAAATAGAAGGAATAAGGCTTGAGGGGCTTAATGTGCCAAAAGGCCAAAGATACCACCTAACTAGTTTTATCTAGGGAATTCTAGACAATTCCCTTATTATTTAGATAGAGTTGAAGTCCGGTTTTATGGGTTGCAGAAAATGGAGGGAAATGTTAGTAGTGACTTAAAGAGAAGAAGAGGATGAAGAGCAAGTGTCCATAGCCCTTCTTAGCCATGATTCCCTTCAAGTAAGTGTTCTAATTTATGAGTTAATGATTATTATTAAGGTAAAAGGTTAATGGGTTAAGTGGGTTTTCATCATATGATCTTAATATGATCATATGATGATATAGAGATGATGTTGGGTAAGCTTAGATGGGATTTATAACCCTTGATTATGATATGTTGTGTTAATGAACCCTGATGTTATGGTTATGGTTAGGAAGTAAGAGTGATGATGATGATGGTGATGATAAATGATGAAGATGATGTTATTGTGAGACTTAGCTTGGAGCTAAGGTAAGTAAACCGGTATAATGTAAAGTTATAATGATTTCTATGCATTATGTGTTATGTGGCTAATGTGTTAAGGTTATGGTTGTTTAGCATAATGGTAGTTATGTGTAAGAGGTGAGGTTAGTGGATGTGTTAGATGAGAGGGGAGTAAGGAAAAAGGATGGTTAAGCTTTAAGTGGCTAAGGTATGTGCTTATGTGTATGTTGTTGGATTAATGGTTATATAATGTGTAATGTGTTGAATGAAGTATAATGTTAAGTTATACCCGTTTTACTTACTAAGCATTCGTGCTTACGGTTTAATGTTTCAATGTTTTGAAGGCTAAAGTACTAATGTGATGGCTTGGAATAATGTTAGAGGTTGGATATGCAATATTAGAAGGATGGGTAAGAAAGTAGAGCTTAGGTAGATACCGAGCTCATTCAAGATGGTACCCCCGTGAGTCAATAAATGATTTGTAAAGTGAAGTCAAGCGTCAAATTGTATGTTAAGTGTTGCGTAACGAATTGGAAGTCACTTGGTGTGTCAAAGCATGTTTTAAGTATTTGTAATGAAAGTTAAAGGGGCGTTTGGTTTATGTGTAAAAGTACCTATTTTGGGTTGTAAACGGGTCAAGTGTCATTGGAACATGTTTAGTATGTTAGTATAACGATTTCTGGAAAGTTTGGTGTAAAACGAAAGTGGTATAAGTGGTTTGTTGTGAAAATGGGTCAAAAGGGGTTTATGCATAACCCGTCAGTTATGGGATCCACCTTTTGGTTCAAAGATGCGGTCCTTAGTGTGGATCCAGATTCCAGTTCTGGGATCCACCTTTAGGTTCGAAAACACTGGACCTTAGTGTGGATCTTCCCAGGATCTACTTTTAGGTTCCAAAATCTGAACCTAAGTGTAGATCCAGTTTGTTCATCTTGGTTATAGTTCAGAATTGCTCATCTTGGTTATGGTCCAGAATGGTCATCTTGGTTATGGTCTAGATTGGTCATCTTTGTTATAAGTTCAGAATTGGTCATCTTGGTTATGTTCAAGGATTTTTGTAAATGGTCAAAAGTAAAGGTAAAGCATTTCCGCATAAAGTTTTAAGTTTTGGTCAAAGCGGGCACGGGGTGTAACAGTAGGTCCCTGCCCCGCCAAGTGCAACAAGTGTCAAAAGCCGGGACATCTTACCAAGGATTGTAAAACAGGGCGACTGGAGCTAACACTCAGCCAATAGTTACATGTTATGGGTGTGGTGAAAAAGGACACTTCAGGAACAAATATCCTCAAAACCATGGTCAACAAGGCGGAGGTGCTCGTGGTAGAGCCTACGTCATGGGCAACGGTGAACCATAACAGGACCCGAATGTGATTACTGGTACGTTCTCACTCAATAACATTCCTGTTAAAGTCTTATTCGATTTTGGTGCTGATATGAGCTTTCTATCTACTAGAATTGCGCCTTTACTTGGTACCACACCAATCACTCTAAACACAAATTACAGTATTGAGCTAGCTAACGGTAACTTAGTAAATACTAATACCGTAATCCCAGACTGTACCCTTAATCTCCCAGACCACCCCTTTAACATCAACCTTATGCCAATCGAACTTGGAAGTTTTGATATAGTCATCGGCAAGGATTGGCTATCTAAACATCAAGCTAACATCATCTGTGGTGAAAGGGTTGTTCACATTCCTTGTGACCATGAAACTTTGGTCATCCGTGGTGATCAAAGTAGAACCCGATTAAATATCATCTCATGTATCAAAACCTTGAAATACATTGAGAGAGGATGTTATGCCTTCCTAGCACAAGTAACCGAAAAGAAATCCGAAGAAAGACATCTTGAAGATGTTCCCATCGCACGTGAATTTCCCGAAGTCTTTCCCGAAGACTTACCCGGACTTCCACCAAATCATCAAATAGAATTCCAAATTGATTTAATACCAGGAGCGGCGCCAGTAGCCCGTGCACCTTACAGGCTAGCACCGCCAGAGATGCAAGAGCTATTAAATCAATTACAAGAACTTTCAGACAAGGAATTTATTCGACCTAGTTCCTCACCTTGGGGAGCCCCCGTCTTGTTCGTAAAGAAGAAAGATGGATCATTACAAATGTGCATTGATTATCGTGAACTAAACAAGTTAACAATAAAGAACCGATACCCATTACCAAGAATTGACGATTTATTCGATCAGTTACAAGGTTCAACCTATTACTCAAAAATTGACCTACGATCAGGTTACCATCAAATTAAGGTTCGTGAGGAAGATATTCCAAAAACAGCCTTTAGGACACGATATGGTCACCACAAATTCCAAGTAATGCCATTCGGTTTGACTAACGCACCGGCGGTATTCATGGATCTCATGAATCAAGTGTATAAGCCATACCTAGACAAATTCGTGATTGTATTCATCGATGATATTCTCATCTACTCCAAAAACAAAGAAGAACACGAACAACATCTAAGAACAGATTTAGGGTTACTCAAGGAAGAGAAATTGTATGCAAAATTTTCAAAATGTGAATTTTCGATTCGTTCGGTACAATTCCTTGGGCATGTGATTGACAACACTGGTTTACACGTCGATCCTGCTAAAATTGAAGCTATCAAAGATTGGCCAACACCTACCACACCTACAGAAATTCGTCAATTTCTAGGATTAGCTGGGTATTACCGAAGGTTTATCGAAGGATTTTCCTCAATAGCAAAACCTTTGACCCAACTAACCCAGAAAAACAAGAAGTACATTTGGAACGAAGATGAAGAAGAAGCCTTCCAAATCCTCAAACGAAAACTTTGTAGTGCCCCTATTCTAGCATTTCCAGATGGGATCGAAGATTTTGTAGTCTACTGTGATGCATCACACCAAGGTTTGGGTGTCGTGTTGATGCAACGTGAGAAAGTCATGGCTTATGCTTCACGACAACTCAAGAAACATGAAGAAAACTACACCACTCATGACTTAGAGTTAGGAGATGTAGTCTTTGCTCTAAAAATCTGGAGACACTATCTATACGGTACTAGATGTACTGTGTTCACCGATCACAAAAGTCTTCAACACATCTTGAATAAAAAAGAACTAAACATGAGGCAACGTCGATGGTTGGAATTACTAAGTGATTACGACTGCGACATTCGCTACCACCCAGGAAAGGCAAACATAGTAGCCGACGCCCTGAGCCAAAAGGAACGGGTTAAACCACTACGAGTCCGAGCCTTAGTCTTTACCATAAATTCCAATTTTCCCACTCAAATTCTTCACGCTCAAGATGAAGCGGTGAAACAAGAAGACATCAAAAAGAAAAAGTTAGATGGCATGATACAAAAGAAATTCGAAACCCGTTCAGAAGGAACTCTATGCATCGAAGGTCGAAGTTGGTTACCATTTTATGGTGGCCTACGAGACTTGATCATGCACGAATCCCATAAATCTAAATATTCCGTTCATCCAGGATCTGATAAGATGTATCAGGATCTTAAACAACTCTATTGGTGGCCAAACATGAAGGCCGATATTGCAACATACGTTGGCAAATGTCTTACATGCTACAAAGTAAAATCCGAACATCAAAAACCATCCGGTCCATTACAACAACCAGAGATTCCTATGTGGAAATGGGAACGAATTACAATAGACTTCATTACCAAGTTACCAAATACATCAAGCGGTTATGACTCCATCTGGGTCATAGTTGATCGTCTCACAAAGTCCGCACACTTTTTACCAATTAAAGAGACATACAAAATGGATCAGTTAACCAGACTGTACATTAAAGAAGTAGTCTCGAGACATGGTGCACCAACATCTATCATATCTGACCGAGACGGCAGATTCATCTCGAACTTCTGGCAGTCACTCCAAGACGCCTTTGGAACAAAACTAGACATGAGTACAGCGTATCACCCTCAGACCAATGGTCAGAGTGAATGAACCATTCAAACGCTGAAAGACATGCTTCGAGCTTGTATAATCGACTTTGGAAAAGGATGGGATACACACCTGCCATTAGTCGAATTCTCCTACAACAACAGTTATCACGCAAGTATCAAGGCAGCACCATTTGAGGCGCTTTACGGACGAAAGTGTCGTTCACCTGCCTGTTGGGCCGAAGTGGGAGATGTTCAACTCACTGGTCCAGAACTTATACGTGAAACAACGGAGAAGATTGTACAAATCAGAAATCGACTTCAAGCCGCAAGAGATCGACAGAAAAGTTATACCAACACATGACGCAGACCCCTAGAATTCCAAGTCGGAGATAGGGTTATGCTAAAAGTATCGCCTTGGAAAGGCTTAATACGATTCGATAAACGAGGAAAACTAAACCCAAGATACATCGGACCATTCAAAATCCTAGCCAGGGTTGGTCCAGTGGCGTACAGACTTGAGCTTCCTTCAGAACTCAGTAGTGTACACCCCACATTTCATGTATCTAATCTAAAGAAATGCTTATCAAACGAATCACTCGATGAAATCCAACTCAATGACGATCTTCAATTCATCGAGGAACTAGTAGAAATCATGGACCGAGAGGTCAAACAACTCAAGCAAAGCCGAATTCCAATTGTCAAAGTTCGTTGGAACTCACGACGTGGTCCAGAATACACATGGGAACGAGAGGACCAGATACGTCAGAAATACCCACATCTTTTTACCAACAATGCTTCTACACCCAACGCAAATTGATCTCCGGGACGGAGCTCTCTTAAGGGGTGGAGACTGTAACAATTCGCATTTCAGGTTAATTTCTATTTCCAATATTTTCACTATTTATTTCACTATTCATTTTTACTATTCACCTGCACTATTCATTCCCAAAATTTTTATTTCATATTCTCGTAAGTTAACTATTTTCATGATAAAGTGAAAGTTTGACGCTCATCGGGTCATTTTCGCAAAAGTTAATAAGAAACTATACGTTTGGTTTAAACGTCGTTTAAACATCCTACGCATAACGAAAACCAACTGCGACAATTTTTCTCGCATCAGATTAATTTGTAGTACACTCACAATCAATTAGGGAATTTTTTGATAATTAAGTCAAAATGTTACCAAATAGACCATGTGTCTTACAGAACTAAACTTGCGTTTTAAGCACTTTTACTTATTCGCAACCTTAGCCTATACCTGCACCATATTTTCTAAGGCATTTAGAAGCTTTTATATTATTGGAAAAGTCAACACATTTTCCCTCCTCCTTTGACCAAAAATCATTCCTTGATTTTATAAATCATTCCTTGATTTTTAGGCTTACGGTTTTATGTCTAAAGGACATTTAACACCAACCGACACTAGACTGAGCCCAGTCTAGACATAATAGGCCATTTTAATTCATTATCATCATATTAGAAAAGTTACATTTTACTTTTCTCAGTTTTACGCAACTTTCGTATGTTTTACGTATTACGCGTTTTAGACCCGCGTTTCCAGTTTTAACAGTGTTTAAGCAACCCGATGGAACTTACGACTCATTTTATATTTTATTATGGAGTATAATGATAAGTTAAATCATTTCTACAAGTTTCATATTTTTACAATACCCGGTTTTACGTTTCGTGACCTAACAACTTACGGTTAATGATTAACGGAACCAAAACTAACTCCATAAACAAGATAATACCAAAAACTAACCTTGTCATCCACCCTAGGCTTGCAAACCGCCATTTCAGGGGGGGGGGGAGAGTCACCCTTTGTGTGGCTTGATCTCATGTTTTGAACCTTAGGATGTTTACATGTGTATAAGCTTCCTTTGTAAGCTTTGAATAAGTCTTCCATGTAACCTCCTCAAGGCACTATAAAAGCCCTATCTCCCCCTCTATTTGATGCCCCATATACCACACACAAACACATTACATTTGCTTGTTTACTTCAAGTATTATCCAAGAACACAAGTGCAATATCAATTCCAAAACTCTTGTTAAGTTTTGATTGATCCAAAGTCCAAGTTCTACTTTCCTTTTGGTAATCTTCCATCCACACAATAAGAGTTCTAGTAGAAGTCTTCAAGTGTTCTTCCAAGTAATCACAAGTTGTTTTCAAGGGATCAAGGAAGTTGGAAGCAAGAGATCCTAATTCTTGTTCAATCAAAGTCCTATCCTAGTTCTTATTTTCCTTTCATTAGAAAGCCAAAAGTTGTAAGAAACCCTAACACATTTTCTTGATCAATATCATTTTCATGCTTATTATGCTTCATTCATACTATATATGGTCTTTGTGTTTTGTTCATGATGTATAAAAACTCTTAAAACAAGTTATGGAAACTATATGTTAACCTATGTTAAGTAAACAAGAAAACTAGTGACATATATTGAGAAATACGACCAAAATGGTATCAACATGATATTGGAAAATTACATACTGTGATATAGGACTTAAAAAGGAAAAAATAGCAATTTGAATCATCGAAAACGAGTATACGAGTCAAAAGTTATGGCCAAAAGAAGTTAGCGAAACCAAAACGCCGAAACTGTCCAAAACCTACTATCCCCGAACTAAGGTAAATTTTAGAGGCACTTCGGGTCCGTTTCATCAAAAAGTTAAAACACGAAAGTTGTCTGGAACAACGTCTTATTCAAACAAGCTTTAGACCACGAGTCATGAAAACGCATAACGAATGAGATAATTTTTTAAATTCTAAACAGCCCCTACATAAGTACCAAAATGATCATGTATTGTCATGACTAATTAAAACTAAGAGGTCTAATGACCTTAAGCTGAGACCACAACCATGGCTAAGGCCAAGGACGAGTCTCAAGACCATGGTAGCCATGACCAAAGCCACGTGATGTGTCGGGTTCGTGCAAGTTTTAAATTTATAAGGGTGAATTACCGAATCTAAGAACAACACATACGAGCAAGTATACTCGTCCGTTGTAGCAAGATTTTTATGGTAAGTCGGGATCGTTCGCAGGGATTTGTGTAGTGAATCGAATTTTAAGTTAAAAGAAAATTTCTCAAACAAGCAATAATGATAATATGAAAATTCAAATGATTAAAAACTACACTTGCTTAGACTAGTGTACTACAATTGACTAATATGATTGTGATAACTTTGGATAACATGTAGATTATGATTATTAGTTTGGTGACTAATCTATTGTTTCTACAAATTAAATCTTCGTCAAGATCTTAGTTTATAAAAACAAGCATTACGTTTAACCAATCAATTCAGGATCAATTCAAGGTTCATAAGTTGGTGTACCTTAAACACAAAAACAATCTTTTGTTTTATCAAACAAGCTTAAGAAATGGTCAATACAAAAGGTAGCCGATTATAGACAAAAAATCACAATTGATGGTAAACTATTAATCTCTCGACCCTTGAAATGGTTTACAATCAATCCGTTTTGATAGACAAAAGCATTCTCATTACAATCACAATTAAGCTTCTTTGTTTAATCAAGAATAGTGGATGACAACAATCATTCATAGACAAATGATTATAACTAGTTGAATAACAATAGTTCTCTCGACCCTTAAAATTACTAGCAACTAGTTAAACTTGACCAACAAATGTCACAATGAAACTTGATCACAATTGGTTCTTAGAATCGACTTGAAATTGAATTAAAACATGTTATCACAATCATATGCCAATCAATAGGTAATACACATCATCTAAGCAAGTGCACAAAGGCACTAGCCACTCATAGCAAACATAAACATAATCTTAAAACCTTGAACATTAAAAACCATGATTGAGAGTCTTACAATGATTGAAAATAAGATTACAAGTGAAAAGGCAATGATTCTCACAAGAAACGAAATGAACTTCGACTCTCCTCTTCTCCTGGACTTTTTGGACGAAATTAAGAGTATGTGATGAGTGGTTGATGGATTCTACTTGTTGATTGATTCTCTCCTCTTTGGATGTACATCAAATGGTCCTTAAAATACTCCAACCAAGGGTCTTGGTTCATTAATTCTTCTCTTGTCCTCCAAGTAGTATTAAATAGACAATAATTATGATTGGAAGGTCCTAGAACCGGATGTGTAGCAAGCACAAGACTTAATGATGAAGATTTGGAAATCAGATGACATCCAACCGATCGGTATTTCATCCAACCGATCGGTTGGTTTTCAAAGCTGTCCTCCATCCGAATCGGATGCGGGCTGCATCCGATCGGATGGAGCTTGCTGATTTACTCTTTTTGGACTTTTGCCGTTTGACTTGTTTCTTGTTCGTAGCTCTTGGTTCTTTGATATTTCCCTTCATCTTTAAACTCATTAACTCGACTACATGGACTTTTACTCTTCTAAGTACCTTTTTGGTGCGGGACTTACCACAAGAATCTTCATGAAATCATAAATATTTCCTTCTTCCTCGTTTTTGCATCATTTTCATCCTTTTTCCTGTTTTTGGCTACATATACTTTGCAAACACACTTTGGTACGATTATGTAACAAAAGCATATAAATATAACCACAAAACACAATTAAAAACACAAATAACGCTACTAAAAACATGTTAGATTTAAGCGTTATCAAATCCCCCACACTTGAACTTTGCTTGCCCTCAAGCAAACCTAGAAATAAAAACAATTATCCACATGGCATACAAAAATGATTGGGAAAATGTGATGCAAATCTATCAAGCGGGAGTACAAGATAGATTCATCATTTTAAGCTTTTATGGTTGAAGCATCGAGATGTTTGACAATACCCAAATGATTTTCTTGCTTGATACACATTACTAAACACCTCACGAAAGGGAAATGAACTATAATTCACTCAAAACACTCATTTGTATGATTGGTGGAGTATATAAGAGGAATGACACTCATTTGTTCAGTCATGATCTAAATATTACCATAAGCTTGTACAAGAAACAAAACTACACCGAATGGTGTGAGCGCCAAGTATACATGTCAAAGGGGACTTTTATTTGGGTTTAAGGCTTAGGGGCAATATCAGACTTATGTGCCACTATCTCATGCAAAACATAATAGCTCGCTAACAACGAATTCTTGCATTACCAAATAACGGATGGTCACTAGATTGTACCTTGGTTCGCTAACAACGTTACCTGCATAACGGATGGTTACCAAAATATGCCCCAGATCGCTAACAACGTTAGTCAATTCCTCAAGAAATCGGATGGTCACTACATGTCCATACATTTAATAATTTCACAAAGTCAAAAAGGGTAGGATAAGGCATGGGATATATTTGAGAGAGGTTTGATGATAAAAACAAAAACTAGTCAAAGTCTATTAACCGAATGTTACTAGCTATTACAAACCACTATCATGCCATTTTGCGAGAAACTCCATACTTCCTTGATTCATACTTTATTCACTAACCCATTGGCTCATTCTTGTCACCTTATAGTTGCGATGACTCTTTTTCTCTCTCTCTCTCACTTTTTTTTTTTTTTTTTTTTTTTTTTTTTTTTTTTAACTTAAACATATTTGTCATCTATAGTTGTGATGACTTCACTTGGATAACTACTTTGGAGTTCACAACTTTCTTCGAACTTTCATGATTTCCCACATAACATCCATCTTGCCAAATAGCTAGCAACCAACCAAGACTTGACTAGGGGTAAGGCTAGGCTAAAAGGTGTAAAATCTTTTTGAATTTTTCTGGGTTTTACCAAAAGAAAAAGATAGGCTCGGAGGGTGTAACTAGGGGTATCTAGCGTTAAAGATAAACGCTAACAAATGGGTCCATATGGGTGGTAAACTAGCCAATGTAGCTAGCTAATATATCATTATATGTAAATGGAAGGCCATTTGGGTTAAATCCTAAGGTTGCCTCTTATCACGCATATATACTTATATCACAAAAATGTGATCTCACAACGGTCTCGTAATGATTTACAAGTACAAGTTCTAGAATAAATAAAATCACCGGCACACTTATAGCAAAAGATCTAAGCATAAAAGATGTATGCTATATACGGAATAGGCTCAAATCCTCACAGTTTAGTGGTAAGGGCTATAATATGTGCTAGCTAATGTTATCGATCCCAGAATGGATTGCAATATTAATCGGGACACATCTCGAATTTTCAAATCAAAGATTTTTCAGTGGATAAATATATGATCTTTAAAATGACAGACAACTAGATTACAAGGGCAAATAAAATTTAAAATTAAGTTCGAAACATACAATCTATTCTTATTTTCCTATTCACCCCCCCCCAACACTTAAGTTAAGCATTGTCCTCAATGTGATAAACGATTTCAAAGAATGAAATAGGGAAATAAGAGAATAAACCGTATTTTCTGCTCAGAGTGATTCTTGATCCTAGCATCCCAGCTTCGCAATCATTACTTGCAGTAATCTTAAAAACAAAAGAAATACACACGAAATATTTCTTCATTTTATTAAAAGCTAGTGATACACCCCCACACTTAAGTTCAACTAAGCAATTTAGAAAAAATTTGGGGTTTAATCACTTGAAAATAAACTAAAAATGAAAACACAGGGGTTGCCTCCCGAGAAGCGCTTGTTTTATTAACGAGTCATCAGCCGGACTCGAACTTCCTTCTTACGTTGGTGCAATTTCTGGATTCTTCTTTGAGAATTTTGGAACATACACCACATTTCCTATAACTATTTCTTCTCCAGTTTCATCTATGTCTTCCAATTTAATTTTCTCCCATGGTCTAGGAAGAACGTCATAGATATAACCAGAATCCTCGGCCCACGGAGTGTTTTTCTTGAAATCGGCCGGGAAAGTTGACATAAATGTTATAGCTTCATATTCCGATTCAGGCGGAATCTCTTTGATAGAAACTTCATTCATTTGCTCCTTGTCATAGTACAATTTAATTCGGTGCCCATTAACAATGAAACTTCCACCATGTTTGTCAAGCAATTCAACATATCCAGATGGAAATCCATGTTTCACTATATACGATCCGGACCATTTCGGTTTCAGCTTAGGAGCTTTGAACTTGTATTTCATATTAAAAAGCAGAACTTTGTCTCCAGCTTTGAATTCTTTTCGGATTCTTAGCTTTCTGTCATGATAGGCTTTGGTTCTAGCTTTGTAAAGCTTGGAGTTCTCGTAAGCTTGGAGTCTTAATTCATCGAGTTCATGCAATTGCAAAAATCTCTTTTCTCCAGCTATTTTGAGATCTGGGTTACAGCTTATCAGTTCCCAGTAAGCGCGATGTTCGATTTCGAACGGCAAATGACAGGTTTTTCCATACAAAAGTCTGTATGGTGTTGTAACAATTGGTGTTTTGTAAGCCGTGCGAAATGCCCACAGAGCATCATCTAGTTTCCTCGACCAAACGGCGGGATTGTCTTTAACCGTTTTTTCAAGTATCCTTTTTAAGGCTCTGTTGGTATTTTCAACTTGACCATTGGTCTGTGGGTGATAAGCTGTAGCGAAACGATGATGAACTCCGTATCGCTTCATAATTTTCTCCATTTTTTTGTTACAGAAATGGGTTCCTCGATCACTTATTAAAGCTTTAGGAATTCCATAACGAGCAAAAAGCTTTTTGAGAAAATTAACAACTACTCATGCATCATTTATGGGTAGAGCTTCAGCTTCAGCCCATTTGGAAACGTAGTCAATAGCAACGAGAATGTATTCGTATTTGTGTGATTTAGGAAATGGTCCCATGAAATCAATTCCCCAAATATCGAATAATTCACAGACTTGAATGCTCTTTTGTGGCATTTCATCTCTTCGAGAAAGACTACCGGATTTTTGGCATGCATCACAGTTCTGAACAAGAGTATGGGCTTCTTTAAAAATAGTTGGCCAATAGAATCCAGCATCAAAGACTTTTTTAGCGGTGGTGGAAGGACCATAGTGTCTCCCAGTCGGGCCATGATGACATTCATCAAGAATTCTTCTCATTTTAGAACCATAAACACATCTTCTTATCATCCCGTCGGGACACATTTTGAAAAGATAGGGTTCTTCCCAATAGTAATGTTTAAGTTCTGAAAAGAATTTACTTCGTTGGGCATGAGTTAATCCTTTCTTTAGAATTCTTCCAACGAGATAATTTGCATAATCTGCAAACCATGGAATTTCATTTTCATCAACTGTATCAACAGTCATGAGGGTTTCATCCAGAAAATAATCGTCAATCTCATCTTCTTTTAACTCTTCCAAATTTGGATTTTCTAAACGAGACAGATGATCAGCAGCTAGATTTTCTGCTCCTTTCTTATCTTTGATTTCGATGTCGAATTCTTGGAGTAGCAAAATCCATCGAATGAGACGCGGTTTGGCATCTCGTTTGGAAAACAGATATTTTAACGCTGAATGATCAGTGAACACGATTGTTTTTGAAAGCACAAGATAAGATCTGAATTTGTCGAAAGCAAAAACAACGGCTAACAATTCTTTCTCCATAACCGTATAATTTTGTTGAGCGTTGTTGAGTGTTTTGCTGTCGAAGTATATAGGACGAAAATGTTTCTCTTCTCGTTGTCCTAATACAGCTCCAACAGCAAAATCGCCTGCGTCGCACATGAGCTCGAATGGTAGTGACCAATTAGGTGAAACCATAATGGGTGCACTAGTCAGTTGGGTTTTCAACGTTTCGAATGCCTTCATGCAATCTGCATTAAAGTCGAAAACAGCATCTTTTTCAAGAAGTTTAGTCATTGGATGAGATATTTTGGAAAAATCCTTAATGAAACGACGGTAAAAACCGGCATGTCCTAAAAAACTTCTAACGGCTTTAACATTGGTTGGGGGTGGTAATTTGGTTATGACATCAATCTTTGCTTTGTCAACTTCCATTCCTGCGCTGGAAATCTTGTGTCCTAGCACAATTCCTTCAGTCACCATGAAATGACATTTCTCCCAGTTGAGAACAAGATGTGCAGCTTCGCATCTTTCAAGCATTTTATCTAGATTAGAAAGACAAGCTTCAAATGAGCTTCCAAAAACTAAAAAGTCATCCATGAAAACTTCCATAGATGTTTCAAGCATGTCTTGGAATATAGCAATCATACATCTTTGAAAAGTCGCGGGTGCATTACATAATCCAAAAGGCATACGCCGGTAAGCGTAAGTTCCAAAGGGACATGTGAATGTAGTCTTTTCTTGATCAGCCGGATCAATAGGAATTTGGAAATATCCTGAAAAACCATCAAGGAAGCAAAAGTATTTGTTCCCTGCTAATCTTTCAAGCATTTGATCCATGAAAGGCAACGGAAAATGATCTTTTCTGGTGGCTTTGTTCAATTTCTTGTAATCAATACATACTCGCCATCCTGTGACAGTTCTAGTAGGAACTAATTCATTCCATTCGTTGGTCACAACAGTCATTCCTCCTTTTTTCGGAACACAGTGAACTGGACTCACCCAAGGACTATCCTCAATGGGGTAAATAATACCGGCATCAAGAAGTTTGATGATTTCTTTTTTAACAACTTCTTTCATGTTGGGGTTGAGTCGACGTTGTCTTTCTACAACTGGTTTGGCATCTTCTTTGAAATTGATTTTGTGCTTGCAAAAATCAGGACTGATCCCTGGGATATCAGAAGTTTTCCACGCAAAATCTCTTTTATGCTTCTTGAGAACGGAAATGAGGCATTCTTTTTCATAATAATTGAGCAACGAAGATATGACTACTGGAAGTAACGAATTATCTTCCAAGTAAGCATACTCAAGATTTTCGGGAAGTGGTTTCAGCTCAAGATCAGTCGGTGGTTCTTGAAGTGATGTTTTGATCCTCATTTGATCATTAAGATCGATTTCCTCAAAATCTTCTTCTATTTCTCCTTCTTCAACTTCTGTTTCTTCTTCTTCTTCAAACTTTACTTCCATAAAATCAGCGAATTCCTTATCAAAGTTTGTTTCACTAATTTTCTCTGAAGTAGTCATGTATGGATCCGAATCTTCAAGTAATGCATCCAATTCTTCCTCAGTGACTTCATCGATTATATCAATGTTGAAACAAGTGTCATCACTGGAATGCGGATATTGCATTGCTTTATCGATTAAAAAGGTGATTCTATCATCTCCTACTCCAAGATTCAGTTCTTTTCCTTTTACTTTGATGATCGCGTCAGCGGTGTTTAGGAAAGGTCTTCCCAAAATAAGGGGTACTCTACTATCTTCCTCCATTTCTAAGATCACAAAATCCATGGGAAAAATGAATTTACCAACTTGAACAAGCATATTCTCAGCAATACCAACAGGATATTGATAAGTATGATTAGCTAATCGAATACTCATCCTTGTGGGTTTCAAGGTATTGATGGAAAGTTTCGAATACAGAGAATAGGGCATCAAATTGATACTTGCACCTAAATTGGCTAAAGCATCGCATGTGATGTTGTTTCCTAATATGCATGGAATCAGAAAACTTCCAGGATCTCCGAGTTTCGGTGGAATTTTGTTTTGAACAATGGCTGAACATTCTTCATTGAGAAAGGTAGCAGATATTTGCTCCAACTTGTTCTTGTTATTAAGAAGTTCCTTCAAAAATTTCCCATAATTGGGCATTCCGGCTAGAACATCAATGAGGGGTACATTGAGTCTAACTTCTTTGATTATTTCAACAAACTTCTTATAACGCTCCTCCATTCTTTCTTTCTTAAGGCTCTGAGGATATGGAATTTTTGGAGTGTAAGCCTTAACTGGTGGTTTGGGTTTGGGTGGCGTTTTTCGGGTATTTTCCTTCTTGGATTCTTCATCTTCATCCTCACTATCATCATCGATGATCGTGGTATTGTTTGGGTTGGGTGGTGGATCATAAGAAAGGCCACTTCTTGTGAATACAACATTGATATGCTCGTTTCGAGTCTGTGGTGGACGATAAGTTTTATCGTTCGATCCAGATGATGTTGGCTTAGGGTTTGTTTGGGTGTTACTTGGCAACGAACCTGATGGTCGGGAAGAAATTTGATCAGAGAGTCTACCAAATTTGTTTTCAAGATCTTGAATAGATGCTTGATGATTTTTCTGACCTTGCTCAACTTTGGTTTTGAGATTGAAAAATTGATTCTTGACAAACTCGTTGGTTGATTTCTGAGCTGTGACGAATTCTCTCATCATTTTTTCAAAATCGGTTTCTTCGGGTTTTTTGTCAGAGTTTTGTGTGGTTTGGTTGTCTACTCTTGGTTGAGAATCACGGTTGTTATCCCGTTGTTGACGATCTTGCCAACTAACAGAATTTCGTCCGTAATAATTTCCACGATATCCTCCTCCACGGTATCCTCCTTGGACATAATTGGCTTCTCCTTCTTTGGGTTGATCCATTGGTTGATCGTCGCATTCTGAAGATGGGTGATTACCTCCACAGTTGTTACAACCATCTCACATTTCTTTCATCTCTCCTTTAAGGTCTTTGTATTGCGAATCGATTCTGGAAACCAAGGTTTCCATTTTCTCCATGAGTTTGGATGAATCGGAACTTTCGACAAAATCAACGGTTTTTCTTAAAGGGTTGGTTTTGGCATCTTTCGACCAGTCGAGTTTGAGAAGAACTCGGTCTTCAAGCAATTGGTATACCTGGTTAGGGGTCTTATAAAGAAAAATTCCTCCAACATCAAGAATTCCTTGAGATGCTTCATCAAGTCCATGGTAGAAGATTTGGATAATAGTTCCTCGTCCTAAACCATGTCCATGACAACTTCGAAGTAGATCTTTCATACGAAGCCAGGCTTCGACGAGCGATTCGTTATGGTTTTGTGTGAAAGCACGGATTTCTCCCATGAGTCGGTCAAACATAGCAGGTGGAAAGAATCGGCTTACAAAAGCTTGTCTCATCTCCTCCCAAGTATTGATAATTCCGGGTGTTAATTCGTTATACCACACTTTTGCATCTCCAGCAAGTGATGATGGGAAAAGTTTGAGTTTAATGGCATCCACATTTGTGTCGCCATATCGGAACAGGCCACAAATTCCAATGAATTCGGCAATGTGTTTGTGAGGATCGGCCCTCGAACGGCCATCGAATTGACGGTCTTTGATCATAGAAAGATGGTGACCTTTCACGGTGAAATTGTCACCTAGGTTGACAGCAACAATAGCAGCTCCAGGAGTGGGTGCTACGGCTCGGTTGGCTTCCCACATGGGTCTATCGTCAGCCATGGGAAAAGGTTGATCCGTGAATGGATTATAAACGACTTTGGCTTCAAAAAGGTTTTCAAACGGTGGGTTTGGTACTCTCGGTATACGGTTGGCTAATGGAACAATTGGTTTTCTTTTCTTTCTTTTGTCTTCGGACTAAACGTTCGGGATCTGAAATTGGTTCTATTCCAGTTGATCGAGTGTTCATACAATTCCCCAGAGAATCAAGGAAATGTCTAAACAAACGAGCGAAGAATGAAAACAATTTAAACAAACAGTACTGACCAACCGATCGGATAGAAGTGTCTACCGATCGGATGATGCTCTCGGTAAAATGAAAAACTGGGCAACCGATCGGATGGATGTGAAACCGATCGGTTTCTCAGCTCGGTAAAACTTTTTTTTTTTTTTTTTTTTTTTTTTTTTTTTTTTTTTTTTACGAAAACTAACTAGGTGAGAATTGGACTAAAACTTATAGAAACACAATCAAAATCCCCGGCAGCGGCGCCAAAAACTTGATGTGTCGGGTTCGTGCAAGTTTTAAATTTATAAGGGTGAATTACCGAATCTAAGAACAACACATACTGTAACACCCCAACCCGATAAGGGTAAAGATGTCATAAGAATGGTTTCATATCAGATCAAAACAAAGCGTACATCAACAGTAATACAAGGGTACTCAAAGGTTACAATGAAATACTGAATATACAAAGCTACAAAGGAAACAAAAGCTAAATACTAAGTCTGCAAATGAAAATCCTTCTAATAGTCTCTACTTCAGAATAACTATCAAGGTCTTCTAAGTCCAAAAGTCTCTTCACTCATACCCAGCTTCCAACTAAAAACCTGCCGCAGGGAAAGAAATGCGGCTGAGCTTAAAAAGCCCAGTGAACAGATATATATAAACGAAAACGAAAGCAATAGAAAACGAACAGATATAGTATGGTGAATTGGAAAAACATAAGTATAGACAAAGGTACAAAGTAAGAAAAGAAAAGGATAGGTCAGTAATCCACCACGAGCCCGAACACGAACCAAATATAGTAACCATGTCTTCATAATCATATAGAGGGGAGACCTCTCAGATAATCAGATAATATGAGGGGTGTCCTCATTCTTCAAATGGAGTAGCTAACTCCCGAACTTGTGAAAGACGTGGATTGCACCCAGCATCAGTCACCGAACAATATATAATATCAAATCATGTTAAGTCCACGAACACGGACACGAACCTAGGATTGCAACCCATACGCCCCCCGAACAATATACTGGCCATAATAAATGTAGTGTGCACATAATAATCAAAATGGGGACGGTGTGAGAAATCACTCACCCACACGTGTAAAACCCTAAAATCTGAAAACATGAAAAATGACCAAAATGCCCCTGCAACCATAAACTTTGATTATTAAGCTTGTAATGTACCAATTTGATTCCAAACTTTTGTAAATAAATCCCATATGAAATAAAATAATTGTACGTGCCAAGAAGGAAAAAAAAAATTAACACATTACAAAGTTACCTAAATCAAAAGTTATACATTTAAACTTTATAACTAAATTATGAAATATGTTATTTAGGGAAAATTCAATCAAATCAATTCCATCTGATTTGGTCTTTGATGGACCGAGATTTATGCTAATTTTTCTCCCCATTTGCTCGGCTCCTTCACATTATAATTCACCCTTATCACCTCCTTCTCCACAAAAACCAAACCGAAGCATTCCCAAAACCCTAAACACCAAAGTTTCTGCCTTCCTTTTTCCTGCTGCTGTCGAGCAACAAAAGCCACAAAAGGAGCCTTGATCTTGTCCCATTCTTGTGTTATTCATCACCATAAGGTAAACATGTTATGCTAGTGTCAATCCATTCGAGTTTCTAAGCAAAAACCCTAACCATTTGTGTCTCTTGTTCCTTTTTCTGCCGATCGACCAAGAAGGAGAAGCAAAGGATTTTCGTTGGTGATTCAATTATAGGTGTTCTTGTTCCTTCGTGAGATCTTCTAGGGTAACGCATCATCCATCTTGTTCATGTTTCTTGTGTTTATTCGAATGATAGATCACTAATAAGTTACATAAAATCATAAAAGTAAGGAAACCCTAAAAACCCTAGTAACATGGATCGACTGAAATTTGTTTGGCTATTAATTCGATTTGAATGTGTTTAAAGCTGTGATAAATCAACTTAAATATGTTGTAGACTCGCCTAAAAATGTTTTATGTGAAGAACAAATGAATGGGATTAATAAAACCCTAGTAATTACATGTTATACTAAAAACGGCTACTGACCTGGAATTGTACTCGACTTTAACCGGATATAAATAAATGATGTGAACGGGTATTGTAATGGTTTTTGAGTCTAAAACTAAGTTCAATGAAGTGGCTACCTGGAGAAATTTATTTTGTAATTTTTAGAGGCCTGTAAGGCTACTTTTTGATTTTTAGAAAATCGTGTGTCTGGTCGTATTTGTAAAGTCTGGAAAATCAGTCCGGGTTTTTCATTTATCATTTTCAAACCATAAAGAATTAGGATGTTTCCTTTTAGCTGAGTAATATATCACATGTTGGCTAATTACCTGAATTTTTGTAGAATTTTATAAATTTTCTAGACTGGGAAAGAAGATGAAAAATGGTCGGGTGTTTGTAACTAATCCGGTTCTGGAACAGGTTGGGAAAAAGGATTTTTAGTTCGTATCTAGACAACTTAATAAAATCTGGAAAAATTACATAAAATACTCAAGACCCTGGGGAACGTCTGTGAATTTTTATAGATTTTATTTCGAAGATTTAATATGGTTTGCAAATTATTTAAAACGAGTCCAGTTAATACCTGAAAACTGTCAAGACATATAAAAAGGATGTAAAGTGTTATTTTCCTAAGCTAAGGGTTATAAATTGTGAATCGTGGAACTTGAGGGTATAATTCGTATAATAAGTTAATTTGAAGGTACACTCTGTAATCTTGGAAAATAAATGCGTGTTGTGTTAATAAATTAATGAGAAGGGTTAAAATGTAAGCTATGTAAATCTAGGGTTTCATTTTGTAACTTTGATAAGTAAAGGGGTATGAAGTGTAAATTATGAAACCTAAAAGACTAAAAGAGTAACTTGATGAATCTAAAAGCTAAAATGGAAAGTTACTTAAAAAGGAAGGGTTTGTAATTCTTGTCTACCCCTCTAGGTGTGAAGAAAGAGAAGTCCTGATCCACTTTGTGTCATCCATTTCTGATTTGTGTTTGCTTCTGGAATAAGGTACAGATATTCTGACCTTCTCTGTAAGGTTTCCTATGACCTCTTGCATGTTCTGATCTGTTTAACCTCTGATTTGATACCTGAGACTTGACCTTCTGATAATGAACCCCTGCATTTATCTCTTGTCTTGAATCTTGATATGAACCCTGACATGAACCCTAATATGATACCTGACATTGATACCTTGCTATGATTCCTTTGTCTTGAACCTTTGACCTATTATATGAACCTAGACGGAGAAGCCTTTTTAATTCTGACCTGGAAAATGATTTGAGGAAAAGCTATTTAAAATGAAGTTTACAAAAAGGATGCAATACTCTTTTAATTGGGATTTTACTAACTTGTATGAAAACTATTTTAAAAGACTATCTGCATGAGAAATCATTTTAAAAGATCATTTTATGAACTCTACTTTGAAGGATTATTTTTATGAAGACCGTTAATAAAGATTATTTTAAATGGACTCTTAATTAGAAACCTTTTTAAATGAACTGTTACTATGGAACCTTGATTATTGACCTCCTGATATTGACCTGCTGATATTGATCTTCTGATATTGAGCCTTCTGATATGACACCCTGATTATGATATGAACCTTTGACCTTTGACCTTTGACTCCCAGTTTGATACCCGAGCCAAATTTGTGACCCTAGCCATGAAGGTAACATGGCCGTGTCTGTGATGCACCACTGGCATGACTAGTGTGTAGCCCTAGTGATTTGGTTACACCGTCCCCATCTTGATTCTGATATGTGCACACTCCTGTTATTATGGCCAATATGATTTGTTCTTGGGGGGCGAATGGATGCATCCTAGTCTTGTTCTGTTTCTGATATATCTGGTATGTCTGGTGACTGGTACTGTGTGCAATACATGCCTTTCACAATCCTGGGAGCTTGCAACTCCAACCCTGGAGGTATCCCCTCAACCTTGTCTTGGTATGCTGAGGTCACCCCTCCATACACCCTGGTATGTGATTTGATATGATATGTTTCTGTGCTCGTGGTGGATTACTGTCCTAAACCTTTACTCTCTCTCTGTACCTTGACTTATTTATTTCATTATGCCATATCTGTTCTTGTCCTTTTACTTTCATTTCTTTGCTTTCGTTTCCGTTTATTATATATCTGTTCACTGGGCTTTGTAAGCTCAGCCGCACGTTTTCTTTTCGTGTGCGGCAGGTTTTAGTTGGAAGCTGGGTTATTAATAGAGAGGACTTTGGACTTAGAAGACCTTGCTAGTTAATTTGGATTGGAGATGATTAGAAGAGTTATATTCAGACTTAGTGATTATTGTATTCTTCACTTGTAACCTTGTAAATTCAGATTTTGTTTGTAACCCTTAGAATCCTATTGTATTATTTATGTCATATGCTTGTGTTTGTTCTGATAAGAATCCGTATCTGTGACACCTTTGCCCTTGTCGGGTTGGGGTGTTACAATTATGGTATCAGAGCGACAGGCTGCGACTTGTAATACATTTACCCTTGACCTGTGAGGTTTGGACCATTAGGTTTCCACTGTAGGCGCTCATAAGATAACCTATAAGAATTTGCCTTAGGACTTCCCTATAGGAACTTAAGTTCTGACCTGTGAGGATCTGGGTAGACATTAGGTTTCCATCCGCGCACTCTCTTCCGTTGCTTCTGTTATCCTACTTGCTCATGTCGACACCTTTCGTATCCTATTTCGTCATCAATATACTCCTTCTGATCGTTCTGCTAATCGTGTAGATGGTGTCCACGCGCGCTCGAGAGTACTCCGCACGGAAAAAGCAACGATGGACCATCGTTTATCCTACCGGCAGCAGGAAGATTGGGAAGATATGGAGAACGGCAAGGAGGAAGTTAATTCCTGCTAGTATATGGCCGTGTTATATCGAGGAGGAGTTGACCATAGTGAACAAAGATGGAGCAGAGGTGCTAGAGTACTCCACCCAGGTGATCTACAAAGATGGAGCGGCCATTCGGTACGCAGGCAAGTGCCCCAACTTCATTGAGGAGAATGGAGTGGTACGAATCCAGCCTCGCAACGTGGACAACCTCGAGGATGACAAGAAGGACCCTGCCGATGCGACTCCTGCCTCAGCCTAAAGAGAACGCCTACATGATTTGTTTCCTTCTGTTTGTTTGAATGATTTGATACGCATGTTTCCTTTCCGTTATGACGCATTGACTTTCTCTTGATTTTCGTACGAATATTTTGGATTTTGATCTAATAATTCCATTCCAAGTTGAATTCTGAGATTTTGGCTTGATTTGTTTTGAGTATTTTATGATCATGATCCGATGGAAGACACCAAGTATGTACTTCATTTTGCTCTACCTTAAGAGAATTTACTCCATCCGTTTATCTCCGTCATCTTACGTTAAGATCCATTCTGATGAGTGTGTAAATACTCATCATTTCTTTCACATTTGAGCTACAGAAACAGTCAAAAATACTTTAAAAAGTCTGAAAATGTATAAAAATATCATCTGACTGTGTTTTTATAAGTTTCAGGGAAAAACAAACAATAAATGGCATAATTTGCATTTTAGTCCCTGAACTTTCAGAATTTGGCAAATCTAGTCCCTAGAATCTAAAAAAAGTGGAATTTATCATTCAAGGTCCCTAAAATAATCTTAATTGTCAAATTTGGTCCTTGAATGATTGTTTGAGCAAATATTACAAAAAGGTCCCTCAATTTTGAAAAGTGTCAAAAATGGTCCCTGGGTTATTTAAAATGGAAAATTAATAATTAAAACCCTTGTACTATTTAAACTTGGCAATATTTACCCTTGTGATAACTTTGGAATAATTACAGGATGGTCCTTGGAATTTCAGAAATGACAAATTTGGTCCCTATGTTTAACCAAATCCGGATCTAAACTATCCCTAAAAATCCAAATCCAATATTCACTAAACCCAATATTCACTAAACCCAGCCTACCCAATTACCCAAGCCCAAACACAAACAAGCCCAACCCCCATCTGAGTTAACCAAACTCAGTCAAACATCTTTGACCCGTCTCTCTAAACCGCCAAAAACACCAATACCAGACACTCACCCCCCACCTCAACCAAAACCACCATCCACCTCATCCCCCCTCCTCAACACTCCACCTAACACATCCAAAAACATTAATTGCTTTCTTCCCACTCTCCACTAGCAATATCAGAGGATTTAGTCAAAATCCTGTTTTCCCGCCAAAATTGCCAAGTGGTCGATTGTGATGAAATTGATTAAATCAATGGTCAAAAGATGGTGGGAAGTACTCAGAGATGTCGACAAGGTGATAAGAGACTATAAAGAACAGAGGAGAGAGTATGTGATAGTTTATCTAGTGTAATTTTAGTTAACTTAGGTCGTTTTTAATATTTTTCAATTTCCAGTGTATGTAAAGCTTTCAAGCTCTTGTTTAAAGATAACTCAGTATTAATCAAAGTTAATTTCAGTTTCAATTTCAGTTTTATCTTTACAAATTCAGAATTTCCATTTTCAAGCTTAAAATCTCATAATCATTAGTATGTTGTTATAGTTGATTACATGAACTGAAAAAGAACCTATAAGCTCCCAGAAGCTCATTGAAGCTTTTAGAATCCTTAAAACTTGTATTAGCAGTAAAAAAATCAAAAATACAAAAATAGTCAACAAAAGTCAACACAACAGGATCATGGAGTTTATTGCTGGAGCAGGGTAAATATTGGATTGCCCTGGGTTAGTGGCTTAGTGGTAAGCCAATAGGTGTGTTCATTGGTCCTTGGCTCTGTGTTTTCAGCTAAAGTTCATTTGTAAGCTTTATTTTCATATTTGGGCATTCACTGTAGAATCCTTTATATAACTGCTTATCTCTGGTTGTTTGTGTTTATCTGGTGTATTTTAGTAATTTTATAGATCATAGTTGTGTTCTTGTTCAATATAATTAGTTGTTTCTTTATATATCCTTTTAACAGTCAAACTAGCATACTTGTGATTCCTATGTTTCATGCTTTTGTTGTTGGTGTTCTATGCTTTTATAGTCTTAAATTATCATGTTATAAGCTTAGGAATCAGTGTCATTGATTAAGTTAGTCTTTCACTTCAATAATCACATTATCAGTTACAATAGGGAGTGTTTGGATCTAGGCTGCTTATTGTGTTCTCGTTGTTATATTGTTGTTAATTTGGTTTAAATATACTGCATTAGGTATGTTTAGGTTAGATATAGCATAAAATCCAGTCTTACTTAGCTAAATAGTCAAAATCATCCCTTGATCTCTTGATCTCAGTCAACTGTTTGGAATTTTAGTTGCTAAATCATTCACTTCAGTTATAAAGTTGTTTGTATTGCTTGTTCTAATCATTTAGTAGCTTAATACATCATAATCAATCAATTAGGAAGGATCAAAAGTCACAAAAGTCAAAATATCCAAAATCTGTCAAAAGTCAAGAAACTCAGGTTTACCCCGTTTTTTTGGTACCTGATCTAGGGCCAAATTCATCATCAATTGATCAGTTCCTGATGGGGCTTTTGGTGTTTTTGCATATTCAGTAGTGCTGAGAACATTTTGCCCCCATAATATTGTGTTTCCATAGCTTATTGCTTAGCTTAATCTTGCCTTAAAGTTGGGCTATTTCCTGAGTTTTCTGAATCAAGTTCCAAGCAGCCAAGGATCAAATCTGTTAATCTCTTGTGCTAATTTGTAGTTTTAAGTTGTTTTAAGCTTATTTTAGTGTATTAAGCTTGTTCTGATCATTTGGCCAATTTTACTGCTTATTTGCTTATTTTTGGCTTATTAGCTTATTGCTTATTAGCCCAAATCTGCTTATTGGGCCTTGTCAGCTTTTCATTTTATTTTTCCCAGCTTCCTTATAATATTTTAGCATTATCTGTAATTTTTCATAATTTTCTGATCAGTTTTAATATTTTTAATCATTTTAATTAGTAGCTAATAGTATTTAAATCATAATAAATAGAAAAATAATCAAAAAAATATAATTCCAATTTTCATAATTTTCTTTTGTCATTTTTAATCTAGGAAAAATATAAAAATATTTTTTGGACTTAAAAACAAACGAAATAGAAATATAGTGATAGCTTCTATTTAATAGAATTTATCTTTTTAAATTTTAATTAAGTAGATTTCATTTTTATAATTTTCTTAGCTTCTTATCACTTTAAAGTATTTATAGAAAAATTTTCAGATTTTTCTTTGATCTTTTAGTATTTATTAGAATTTTAATTAGTTTAAATAATTATTAAATAGTTTTTAATTAATAATAATTAATTAATAAGTTAAATAAATAATTTTCTTTTTTCAATAATTTTCTTTTATTATTAGGGTTGTAAAAATATAAATTTCATATTCGTAGGCTTTTTATTTCTTAAAACTCACTTTTTATTTGGTACGTTTACGTTTATTTAAATTTAAACGTACGGTTTTAGGTTTTTATACGTTTCTAGTTAAATTGTTTTTGCATCCTTGTTTATATAGCTTGGTTAAAGCTATTTTCTTATCTAATTAGTGTAATCAAAATCATAATCCCTTTTCTGTTCAATAACACTTGATCACGATCCGTTTTTAAGCACAATTTCGCATCTCGCTGGGACTTAAACGACCCGGGGATAAAACTATACTCCTTGGATTATTGCATTGTGTCCTTGATAGTTTGACTTTGTTTGACCACATCCGTGGTTGATTTAAGTTGACTGTTTAGAGCCAATCAAATTTTGGCGCCGCTGCCGGGGAGGTGTGCAGCGTGTTCTAAACGTTTTGCAGTATCGTGTCTTTGAACCCCAATCTGTGAATATCTTTTCTCTCTTGTATATTTATCATATATAAAGCAAAACGCTTGTGAAGTTAACTCATTTAACGGATCAAGCACCAAAAATATCGTATTCCTATTCCCCTTAAAACCATATAAAAAACAAAAATATTTTCTTTTCTTTTCTATATATACTATCATATAAAAAATAAAAACATCAAAAATATTTTCCATTTTCTGTGTTAAATAATAAACAATAAATAAAAATTAACCATCGAGAACCAAGACTGAGCACTACCTAACTGGGGGTGCGGCCAAAATAAGTTCCCAAACCTAAGATAAAAACTTGCCTTTGTATCACTTGCGAATATCGGCTCACCTTTAATTGATAAACAAACTCTAACGGAGGTTCTAGGATAGTCTGACATTAAATTGTCGGACTGAAAGAAGCGGGTTTTTAAGGAGCGTAACTGCCCACCTTTGCTTCTCCGCCACTCTGTGCGTTTGTCAGTTAGAGAGCTACCGTACGCCTGTTGATTATTGGTTTAAGTTCACTTGTGTTTTTTCTCGATCTTGATTTTTAATAGAAAAATTTTGTTTAAATAAAAATCCAAAATTAATCTTCTTACCCCTTTTCTGAGTTTCCTCCACTATAAAGGATTCTTAGACTCGTCTTAGTGCATGCGCACTCGTTCTTCTAGGTCATCAAGCCCTCTCCGTGAGCTTGGAAACATACCTCGAAGGCGTCGTAGACGTTCTGCCCCATCAGTCGTATCTGAGGAACGTACTGATCCTGTCGTCATGGCAGATTTACCGATGAATGAGCTTCTCCAGGCACCCATCGAGGGTTATGGAGATGCCATTGTTGTTCCAGCTATTGTAGCTGAGAGCTTTGAGCTCAAAACCGGGTTACTGAATCTTGTAACCTCAAGCCAATTCTACGGTTTTGAGAGGGATGATCCTCATGCTCACATTCGATGGTTTAACAAGATTACATCTACCATCAAATACAAGAACATCCCTGCTAGCTCAATCAAACTTCTTCTATTCCCATTTTCTCTCGAGGGACAAGCCCGGATATGGCTTGAAAAACAACCCCCTCGTTCAATTGAGACATGGGAGGACTTAGTTACAAAGTTTGTGAACGAATTTTTTCCACTGTCTAGAACGACAAGTCTTAAAAATGAAATCATCAAATTTACACAAAGATTTGATGAATCGTTTAGTGACGCGTGGGATCGTTTCAAAGAATTGCTTCGTAAATGTCCTCATCATGGTTTTACCGAGTTGATGCAAATCGACACTTTCTATAATGGAGTGAGCCAATCTGACCAAGATTCTCTCAATGCCTCCTCAGGAGGTAACTTTTTGAGCAGAACTGTTAAAGAAGCTTTAGCGATTATTGAAAATAAGTCTAAGGTCCGTACTGCACGAACAAAAGCCATATCATTCTCAGGCTAGTGCCGGTCCTTCTACTTCATCTCCCGTGAGTACTTCTAGCACCGATGCTAAGATTGACAAACTCACGGATGCTATTCAAGCTTTGGTTCTCTCAAGCCAAAAGAAAGTCACTTTCACACAAACTCCTTCACATGCTGAAGTAAAGAAAGTGGAAGTCTGTGTTACTTGTGGTGGCCCTCACGCATACTACGACTGTACTGCCACCGATGGTAGTCCTTTTGAAGTTAATGCTATAGCCGGTACTTCAAATCAGGGGGGTAATCAATACCGTCCTCAAATGGAACCATACCGAGCTAGCACCTACCAAGGACCACCCGGGTTTAATCAAAACCAGAATTTGCAAAACCGGAACCAAAATCAACCTCGAATGAACCAAGGTTATCAAAACCAAGGGAATTTCAATTCTGGACAAAATCAAGGTTTCCAACACCAAGGAAACTTTAACCGAAGCAATTCCAACCAGGGAAATCATTTTCAGGGAAATGGTAATCCAAATCAAGGGAATTTTCAACATCAAGGTTATAATCAAAATAACCGAATGCAAAATTTCCCTAATCAACATCAAGCCATTCCAGCCCAACATCCATCATCTGATGAGTTGTTGAGGCAGTTCATGAAAGCTCAAGAGGACACAAACAGGTTGTTGGTCAGCCAGATCTCAGAGATTAAAAAATCTTTAAATGATCAACCTTCGGGCTCAGGAAAACTTCCGAGCAACACGATCGTCAACCCGAAGGGCGATGCTAAGGCGATCACAACCCGAAGTGGTGCTTCATATGAGGGACCCACTATTTCCACTACCACTTCTTCTTCTTCCCCCAAGGTAGTGAGAAGTGAGCCTGAGGTGACTAAGGACCAGGTACTTCCTACTAATAACGGAAGTACCAACAACGTCCAACCTCAAAGTGTCCCGAAACCCAAGACTAAACCTCAAGTTGTCTTTGAACATCCTGAAACACCGGTTGAAGACCCTAAATCCAAAACTTCTATTCCCTACCCATCACGTTTAAATGAGCAAAAGCTCCGCGAAAAAGCTAGTCAACAAATGGATAAATTCTTCCAAATTTTCCAAGAATTACACTTTGACATAAGCTTTGCGGATGCTATCATTCTGATGCCCAAGTTTGCATCCACAATCAAACACTTGTTAAGCAACAAGGAAAAGCTGTTTGAAATGGCAAAGACTCCATTAAATGAGAACTGCTCAGCAGTTATCTTGAAAAAGCTTCCCGAGAAGCTTGGAGATCCTGGAAGGTTTCTACTACCTTGTGTCTTTCCAGGAATGGTTGAATGCTATGCCTTGGCCGATCTTGGTGCAAGCATCAACCTGATGCCTAAATCAGTATGGAAGAAACTTTCTCTTCCTGAACTTACTCCTACCTGCATGACTCTTGAGCTTGCAGATCGTTCAATATCTCGTCCACTTGGCATTGCTGAGGACGTATTTGTGAAAGTAGGAAAGTTCCATTTTCCAGCTGACTTTGTGGTTGTGGACTTCGATGCTGATCCCAGGGTTCCTCTCATTCTTGGCAGAGGATTCCTGAGAACGGGCCGTGCTCTCATAGATGTATTTGAGCATGAAATCACATTACGTGTGGGTCATGAAGCTGTCACCTTTAACCTAGATCAAACTTCGAGGTACTCCTCAAATTATGATTCTGAATCGGTTAACCGAATCGATATCATTGATATTGTTTCAGAGGAGTATTCTCAAGAGTTTCTTGGTTATTCTCATAATTCTGTGAGTGGGAATACCACCACATCTCCTTTACCTGGCATTTCCGACTCTTCCCCTTCTCTCACTCCGTTTGAGGGAAGTGATTTCAATTTGGAAGAGATCGATGATTTTCTCAAGTGTGATTCATTCCTAGAGGGGATTGATGACGCTGAGATTGATCTGGAGGGAGATATTCTTCTTCTTGAGACATTGTTAAATCAGGACAATTCTCCTCCACTCCCTCCCGTTGAACTTCATAATGAGGAAATTAGATCAGTTGAGAAAACCGATGAATTTCCTGAGGTCGAACTCAAAGACTTACCGCCTCATCTTGAGTATGCATTTTTGGAGGGTGATAATAAATTACCCGTCATTATTGCTAAAGATTTAAGTGATGAGGAAAAGACTGCTCTAATAAAGGTCTTAAAGTCACACAAGCAAGCCATTGCTTGGAAACTCTCCGACATTAAGGGTATTGACCCTGAATTTTGTACTCACAAGATTTTAATGGAGGATGACTTTAAACCAGCAGTCCAACATCAAAGAAGGGTTAATCCTAAAATCCACGATGTTATCAAACAAGAGGTTCTCAAACTTCTTGATGCAGGATTGATTTATCCCATCTCGGATAGTCCTTGGGTTAGTCCCATTCACTGTGTTCCAAAAAAGGGTGGCATGACTGTTGTCACGAATGATGAAAATGAGTTGATTCCAACTCGATTGGTTACGGGGTGGCGTGTTTGCATTGACTATCGAAAGTTAAATGATGCCACCCGTAAAGACCATTTTCCTCTACCTTTTATGGATCAGATGCTTGAGAGATTAGCAGGGAACGAGTACTATTGTTTCCTTGATGGTTTCTCGGGTTACTTTCAAATTCCCATTGATCCACAAGATCAAGAAAAGACTACCTTCACATGCCCTTATGGAACCTTTGCTTATAAACGTATGCCTTTCGGCTTATGTAATGCTCCAGGCACATTCCAGAGGTGTATGATGGCTATATTTACCGACATGATCGGTAAAACAATGGAGGTCTTTATGGATGACTTCTCGGTCATTGGGGATTCATTCCAAGCATGTCTCTCCAATTTAGAAAACATGTTGAAAAGGTGTAAAGACACCAATCTTTGTCTAAATTGGGAGAAGAGTCATTTTATGGTCAGAGAGGGCATTGTCCTCGGCCATAAGATATCAAAGAACGGGATTGAGGTTGACAGAGCTAAAGTTGATGTCATTGGTAAATTACCTCATCCCACTACCGTCAAAGGTATTAGGAGTTTTCTGGGTCATGCCGGTTTCTATCGTAGATTTATACAAGATTTTTCTAAAATCGCCCGGCCTATGACTCATCTTCTTGAAAAGGATGCTCCTTTTATCTTCTCACCAGAGTGCATCAAAGCTTTTGACATATTAAAGAAAAAGCTTACTGAGGCACCCATTCTAGTTGCCCCCGACTGGGATTTTCCCTTTGAGCTCATGTGCGATGCAAGTGATTTTGCAATCGGTGCAGTCCTGGGACAACGAAAAGCCAAACATTTTCAGCCTATCCACTACGCAAGTAAAACAATGACTGAAGCTCAAACTCATTACACCACTACAGAAAAAGAATTGTTGGCTGTGGTGTATGCCTTTGAGAAGTTTCGGCCATATTTGATCTTGACGAAATGTGTAGTGTATACGGATCACTCGGCTCTTAAATATCTCTTTGCAAAACAAGATGCAAAGCCGAGATTACTCCGTTGGGTTCTCCTCCTGCAAGAATTTGATATCATTATACGTGATAAAAAAGGAGCTGAGAACCTAGCTGCTGATCATTTATCCCGATTAGAGAACCCACACCAAGATGTTTTCGAGAAAAAGGAAATAAATGAAACATTTCCTCTCGAGACACTCAATGCGGTTACTTTTCGAGGAGATTCTATTACCCCATGGTTTGCCGACTTTGCAAATTACCATGCGGGTAACTTCATAGTAAAAGGGATGTCGACCCAACAGAAGAATAAATTCTTCAAGGATGTTAAACATTACTTCTGGGACGACCCCTACTTATTCAAGATCTGTGCGGATCAAGTCATCCGACGGTGTGTTTACGGACAGGAAGCTATTGACATTCTCAAAGCTTGCCATGCTGGACCCACGGGGGGCCATCATAGTCCAAACTACACCACCAAAAAGGTGTTTGATTCCGGGTTTTATTGGCCCACAATCTATAAGGATGCCCAAGAACTCATAAAAACTTGTGAAGCTTGTCAGCGTCACGGTAATATTTCACAACGAAATGAAATGCCACAAAATGCAATTCAAGTCTGTGAAATCTTTGATGTCTGGGGCATCGACTTTATGGGGCCATTTCCATCATCTCGAGGAAACAAATACATTCTCGTGGCTGTTAACTATTTGTCAAAATGGGTTGAAGCAAAAGCTTTACCCACTAATGATGCCCGAATTGTTGTAAAATTCCTAAAATCTCTTTTTGCCCGTTTTGGAACCCCACGTGCTATAATCAGTGATCGTGGTACGCATTTCTGCAATGACAAATTTGACAAAGTCATGCAAAAGTATGGTGTAACTCACCGTCTTTCTACTGCGTATCACCCACAAACAAGTGGGCAAGTTGAAGTTTCAAATAGGGGGATTAAAAGAATCTTAGAAAGGACTGTAGGAGAAAATCGTGCATCCTGGTCGGATAAATTGGATGATGCACTATGGGCCTTTCGTACAGCTTACAAAACACCCATCGGGTGTACACCTTACAAGCTTGTGTACGGAAAGGCATGTCATCTTCCTATCGAATTAGAGCACAAAGCCTACTGGGCCTTGAAACATGCTAACTTTGACCTTCAAACTGCGGGTGATCACCGTAAAGTTCAAATGAATGAATTAAATGAACTACGTGATCAATCATACGAGAACTCTTTGATTTATAAAGAAAAGACAAAGAAGATTCATGACTCAAAAATCAAGAACCGCGTTTTCAACGTTGGTGATCGAGTCCTTCTTTTCAATTCAAGATTGAAGATTTTCTCGAGAAAACTCAAATCCCGTTGGTCTGGTCCATTCACTGTTACAAAAGTTTATCCATATGATACCGTTGAGTTATCTCAAAATGACGGACCAAATTTCAAAGTGAATGGTCATCGGTTTAAAACACTACTTTGGAGAGGACATACCATTCATGGTTGTCCCGGATCTTCAAACTTTCCCCATGAACCAATGAATGCGGGGATCGAGTCAAGCTAGTGACTCGGTGATCAAAAACATTAGCAAAACATGGGTTCTCACCCGTGTCTCTGTTTTCTTTCTATTTTCTACTACCTAGTGTGGGGGAGATGGTCCCTTCCACTTACTTCCCCGTAGACTTTTAAATTGCTTTTTCTCCCGGGCTGTTCAGGAGCACTTTATTACAGTTAGCCGTTCACAAGCGGTTAGCTTGCGTGATAAACCTGACTGTTCGGGAGAAATCAACTTAATTCGGGGTCGAGTCAAGCTAGTGACTCGGTGATAAAAAACATTAGCCCGCACCATATGGGTTTTCACCCATATATTCTGACTTCTTTCTATTTTCTACCATCTAAGTGTGGGGGAGATGCCCCACAGGTTGTATATATGTATATAAGTTTAAAAAAAAAAAAAAAAAAAAAAAAAAAGAAAAAAAAAAGAGGGAATTTGCATGCCTTAACGGCTTAAATGCAAATTAAATAAAAATAAAATAAATATGTATATAAAAATAATGGCTATTCAGTATTTCCCTTTTACGTTCTAAGTGTTGGTTTAACAACCGGTTCTTTGAATATTGAGGGCAATATTCAGTTCTAAGTGTGGGGGGGAAATTCTAGCGAATTTTATCAAATGTATCATCTAGCACCCCCATTTTAGCCAAAATTTTAAAATTTTTTTTTCTCACTTAGAACTCAGAAAATGGTTATCAGTCCGCCATGTCTAACCCACATAAGGATTGGCTAATCCCGGAGCAAACGGCTCTGGGTAAAGATATATCAAATCCGTTTATGGCTTGCAATTTGCCAAAAATTGTATGGTTCTCGACTCACCATATCTTTAATTAGTGAAGAGTTGGCTAGCCCGCAAGGTTATGGCTTGTGGTAAAGGCTTTGGAATACCATAATTGGTAATCAGCTCACCAAAGATAATAATTATTTTATCTAAGAGTTGGCTAGTCCAGAAGCAAACGGCTTCTGGTAAAGACTCCCCAAATCCGTTGACAGCTGGTGGTTTGCTCAAAATCACATGGTTATCAGTGTACCATAGTTCTTACTTGAACTAAAACATTTGGCTACTCCAGAGGTGATGGCTTCTGGTAAAGAGATACATCCATTAAAATCTTCATAAAAGATTGCTAGGGACTAGCAATAGTTTAGTGTGGGGGATTGATGAGTGTGTAAATACTCATCATTTCTTTCACATTTGAGCTACAGAAACAGTCAAAAATACTTTAAAAAGTCTAAAAATGTATAAAAATATCATCTGACTGTGTTTTTATAAGTTTCAGGGAAAAACAAACAATAAATGGCATAATTTGCATTTTAGTCCCTGAACTTTCAGAATTTGGCAAATCTAGTCCCTAGAATCTAAAAAAAGTGGAATTTATCATTCAAGGTCCCTAAAATAATCTTAATTTTCAAATTTGGTCCTTGAATGATTGTTTGAGCAAATATTACAAAAAGGTCCCTCAATTTTGAAAAGTGTCAAAAATGGTCCCTGGGTTATTTAAAATGGAAAATTAATAATTAAAACCCTTGTACTATTTAAACTTGGCAATATTTACCCTTGTGATAACTTTGGAATAATTACAGGATGGTCCTTGGAATTTCAGAAATGACAAATTTGGTCCCTATGTTTAACCAAATCCGGATCTAAACTATCCCTAAAAATCCAAATCCAATATTCACTAAACCCAATATTCACTAAACCCAGCCTACCCAATTACCCAAGCCCAAACACAAACAAGCCCAACCCCCATCTGAGTTAACCAAACTCAGTCAAACATCTTTGACCCGTCTCTCTAAACCGCCAAAAACACCAATACCAGACACTCACCCCCCACCTCAACCAAAACCACCATCCACCTCATCCCCCCACCTCAACACTCCACCTAACACATCCAAAAACATTAATTGCTTTCTTCCCACTCTCCACTAGCAATATCAGAGGATTTAGTCAAAATCCTGTTTTCCCGCCAAAATTGCCAAGTGGTCGATTGTGATGAAATTGATTAAATCAATGGTCAAAAGATGGTGGGAAGTACTCAGAGATGTCGACAAGGTGATAAGAGACTATAAAGAACAGAGGAGAGAGTATGTGATAGTTTATCTAGTGTAATTTTAGTTAACTTAGGTCGTTTTTAATATTTTTCAATTTCCAGTGTATGTAAAGCTTTCAAGCTCTTGTTTAAAGATAACTCAGTATTAATCAAAGTTAATTTCAGTTTCAATTTCAGTTTTATCTTTACAAATTCAGAATTTCCATTTTCAAGCTTAAAATCTCATAATCATTAGTATGTTGTTATAGTTGATTACATGAACTGAAAAAGAACCTATAAGCTCCCAGAAGCTCATTGAAGCTTTTAGAATCCTTAAAACTTGTATTAGCAGTAAAAAAATCAAAAATACAAAATAGTCAACAAAAGTCAACACAACAGGATCATGGAGTTTATTGCTGGAGCAGGGTAAATATTGGATTGCCCTGGGTTAGTGGCTTAGTGGTAAGCCAATAGGTGTGTTCATTGGTCCTTGGCTCTGTGTTTTCAGCTAAAGTTCATTTGTAAGCTTTATTTTCATATTTGGGCATTCACTGTAGAATCCTTTATATAACTGCTTATCTCTGGTTGTTTGTGTTTATCTGGTGTATTTTAGTAATTTTATAGATCATAGTTGTGTTCTTGTTCAATATAATTAGTTGTTTCTTTATATATCCTTTTAACAGTCAAACTAGCATACTTGTGATTCCTATGTTTCATGCTTTTGTTGTTGGTGTTCTATGCTTTTATAGTCTTAAATTATCATGTTATAAGCTTAGGAATCAGTGTCATTGATTAAGTTAGTCTTTCACTTCAATAATCACATTATCAGTTACAATAGGGAGTGTTTGGATCTAGGCTGCTTATTGTGTTCTTGTTGTTATATTGTTGTTAATTTGGTTTAAATATACTGCATTAGGTATGTTTAGGTTAGATATAGCATAAAATCCAGTCTTACTTAGCTAAATAGTCAAAATCATCCCTTGATCTCTTGATCTCAGTCAACTGTTTGGAATTTTAGTTGCTAAATCATTCACTTCAGTTATAAAGTTGTTTGTATTGCTTGTTCTAATCATTTAGTAGCTTAATACATCATAATCAATCAATTAGGAAGGATCAAAAGTCACAAAAGTCAAAATATCCAAAATATGTCAAAAGTCAAGAAACTCAGGTTTACCCCGTTTTTTTGGTACCTGATCTAGGGCCAAATTCATCATCAATTGATCAGTTCCTGATGGGGCTTTTGGTGTTTTTGCATATTCAGTAGTGCTGAGAACATTTTGCCCCCATAATATTGTGTTTCCATAGCTTATTGCTTAGCTTAATCTTGCCTTAAAGTTGGGCTATTTCCTGAGTTTTCTGAATCAAGTTCCAAGCAGCCAAGGATCAAATCTGTTAATCTCTTGTGCTAATTTGTAGTTTTAAGTTGTTTTAAGCTTATTTTAGTGTATTAAGCTTGTTCTGATCATTTGGCCAATTTTACTGCTTATTTGCTTATTTTTGGCTTATTAGCTTATTGCTTATTAGCCCAAATCTGCTTATTGGGCCTTGTCAGCTTTTCATTTTATTTTTCCCAGCTTCCTTATAATATTTTAGCATTATTTGTAATTTTTCATAATTTTCTGATCAGTTTTAATATTTTTAATCATTTTAATTAGTAGCTAATAGTATTTAAATCATAATAAATAGAAAAATAATCAAAAAAATATAATTCCAATTTTCATAATTTTCTTTTGTCATTTTTAATCTAGGAAAAATATAAAAATATTTTTAGGACTTAAAAACAAACGAAATAGAAATATAGTGATAGCTTCTATTTAATAGAATTTATCTTTTTAAATTTTAATTAAGTAGATTTCATTTTTATAATTTTCTTAGCTTCTTATCACTTTAAAGTATTTATAGAAAAAATTTCAGATTTTTCTTTGATCTTTTAGTATTTATTAGAATTTTAATTAGTTTAAATAATTATTAAATAGTTTTTAATTAATAATAATTAATTAATAAGTTAAATAAATAATTTTCTTTTTTCAATAATTTTCTTTTATTATTAGGGTTGTAAAAATATAAATTTCATATTCGTAGGCTTTTTATTTCTTAAAACTCACTTTTTATTTGGTACGTTTACGTTTATTTAAATTTAAACGTACGGTTTTAGGTTTTTATACGTTTCTAGTTAAATTGTTTTTGCATCCTTGTTTATATAGCTTGGTTAAAGCTATTTTCTTATCTAATTAGTGTAATCAAAATCATAATCCCTTTTCTGTTCAATAACACTTGATCACGATCCGTTTTTAAGCACAATTTCGCATCTCGCTGGGACTTAAACGACCCGGGGATAAAACTATACTCCTTGGATTATTGCATTGTGTCCTTGATAGTTTGACTTTGTTTGACCACATCCGTGGTTGATTTAAGTTGACTGTTTAGAGCCAATCATCCGTCATCTTACGTTAAGATCCATTCCGCTAAACTATTCCAAATCTGCTGCAAGTAACGCTTATCTGATCCGGCATGTTCTGTCTCGTTTCTGTCATGTTCGCTCTTCTATGTCCCTGCAAATTTTGAGGACGAAATTTTTTTGTTAGTGGGGAAGAGTTGTAAAACCCTAAAATCTGAAAACATGAAAAATGACCAAAATGCCCCTGCAACCATAAACTTTGATTATTAAGCTTGTAATGTACCAATTTGATTCCAAACTTTTGTAAATAAATCCCATATGAAATAAAATAATTGTACGTGCCAAGAAGGAAAAAAAAATTAACACATTACAAAGTTACCTAAATCAAAAGTTATACATTTAAACTTTATAACTAAATTATGAAATATGTTATTTAGGGAAAATTCAATCAAATCAATTCCATCTGATTTGGTCTTTGATGGACCGAGATTTATGCTAATTTTTCTCCCCATTTGCTCGGCTCCTTCACATTATAATTCACCCTTATCACCTCCTTCTCCACAAAAACCAAACCGAAGCATTCCCAAAACCCTAAACACCAAAGTTTCTGCCTTCCTTTTTCCTGCTGCTGTCGAGCAACAAAAGCCACAAAAGGAGCCTTGATCTTGTCCCATTCTTGTGTTATTCATCACCATAAGGTAAACATGTTATGCTAGTGTCAATCCATTCGAGTTTCTAAGCAAAAACCCTAACCATTTGTGTCTCTTGTTCCTTTTTCTGCCGATCGACCAAGAAGGAGAAGCAAAGGATTTTCGTTGGTGATTCAATTATAGGTGTTCTTGTTCCTTCGTGAGATCTTCTAGGGTAACGCATCATCCATCTTGTTCATGTTTCTTGTGTTTATTCGAATGATAGATCACTAATAAGTTACATAAAATCATAAAAGTAAGGAAACCCTAAAAACCCTAGTAACATGGATCGACTGAAATTTGTTTGGCTATTAATTCGATTTGAATGTGTTTAAAGCTGTGATAAATCAACTTAAATATGTTGTAGACTCGCCTAAAAATGTTTTATGTGAAGAACAAATGAATGGGATTAATAAAACCCTAGTAATTACATGTTATACTAAAAACGGCTACTGACCTGGAATTGTACTCGACTTTAACCGGCTATAAATAAATGATGTGAACGGGTATTGTAATGGTTTTTGAGTCTAAAACTAAGTTCAATGAAGTGGCTACCTGGAGAAATTTATTTTGTAATTTTTAGAGGCCTTTAAGGCTACTTTTTGATTTTTAGAAAATCGTGTGTCTGGTCGTATTTGTAAAGTCTGGAAAATCAGTCCGGGTTTTTCATTTATCATTTTCAAACCATAAAGAATTAGGATGTGTCCTTTTAGCTGAGTAATATATCACATGTTGGCTAATTACCTGAATTTTTGTAGAATTTTATAAATTTTCTATACTGGGAAAGAAGATGAAAAATGGTCGGGTGTTTGTAATTAATCCGGTTCTGGAACAGGTTGGGAAAAAGGATTTTTAGTTCGTATCTAGACAACTTAATAAAATCTGGAAAAATTACATAAAATACTCAAGACCCTGGGGAACGTCTGTGAATTTTTATATATTTTATTTCGAAGATTTAATATGGTTTACAAATTATTTAAAACGAGTCCAGTTAATACCTGAAAACTATCAAGACATATAAAAAGGATGTAAAGTGTTATTTTCCTAAGCTAAGGGTTATAAATTGTGAATCGTGGAACTTGAGGGTATAATTCGTATAATAAGTTAATTTGAAGGTACACTCTGTAATCTTGGAAAATAAATGCGTGTTGTGTTAATAAATTAATGAGAAGGGTTAAAATGTAAGCTATGTAAATCTAGGGTTTCATTTTGTAACTTTGATAAGTAAAGGGGTATGAAGTGTAAATTATGAAACCTAAAAGACTAAAAGAGTAACTTGATGAATCTAAAAGCTAAAATGGAAAGTTACTTAAAAAGGAAAGGTTTGTAATTCTTGTCTACCCCTCTAGGTGTGAAGAAAGAGAAGTCCTGATCCACTTTGTGTCATCCATTTCTGATTTGTGTTTGCTTCTGGAATAAGGTACAGATATTCTGACCTTCTCTGTAAGGTTTCCTATGACCTCTTGCATGTTCTGATCTGTTTAACCTCTGATTTGATACCTGAGACTTGACCTTCTGATAATGAACCCCTGCATTTATCTCTTGTCTTGAATCTTGATATGAACCCTAATATGATACCTGACATTGATACCTTGCTATGATTCCTTTGTCTTGAACCTTTGACCTATTATATGAACCTAGACGGAGAAGCCTTTTTAATTCTGACCTGGAAAATGATTTGAGGAAAAGCTATTTAAAATGAAGTTTACAAAAAGGATGCAATACTCTTTTAATTGGGATTTTACTAACTTGTATGAAAACTATTTTAAAAGACTATCTGCATGAGAAATCATTTTAAAAGATCATTTTATGAACTCTACTTTGAAGGATTATTTTTATGAAGACCGTTAATAAAGATTATTTTAAATGGACTCTTAATTAGAAACCTTTTTAAATGAACTGTTACTATGGAACCTTGATTATTGACCTCCTGATATTGACCTGCTGATATTGATCTTCTGATATTGAGCCTTCTGATATGACACCCTGATTATGATATGAACCTTTGACCTTTGACCTTTGACTCCCAGTTTGATACCCGAGCCAAATTTGTGACCCTAGCCATGAAGGTAACATGGCCGTGTCTGTGATGCACCACTGGCATGACTAGTGTGTAGCCCTAGTGATTTGGTTACACCGTCCCCATCTTGATTCTGATATGTGCACACTCCTGTTATTATGGCCAATATGATTTGTTCTTGGGGGGGCGAATGGATGCATCCTAGTCTTGTTCTGTTTCTGATATATCTGGTATGTCTGGTGACTGGTACTGTGTGCAATACATGCCTTTCACAATCCTGGGAGCTTGCAACTCCAACCCTGGAGGTATCCCCTCAACCTTGTCTTGGTATGCTGAGGTCACCCCTCCATACACCCTGGTATGTGATTTGATATGATATGTTTCTGGGCTCGTGGTGGATTACTGTCCTAAACCTTTACTCTCTCTCTGTACCTTGACTTATTTATTTCATTATGCCATATCTGTTCTTGTCCTTTTACTTTCATTTCTTTGCTTTCGTTTCCGTTTATTATATATCTGTTCACTGGGCTTTGTAAGCTCAGCCGCACGTTTTCTTTTCGTGTGCGGCAGGTTTTAGTTGGAAGCTGGGTTATTAATAGAGAGGACTTTGGACTTAGAAGACCTTGCTAGTTAATTTGGATTGGAGATGATTAGAAGAGTTATATTCAGACTTAGTGATTATTGTATTCTTCACTTGTAACCTTGTAAATTCAGATTTTGTTTGTAACCCTTAGAATCCTATTGTATTATTTATGTCATATGCTTGTGTTTGTTCTGATAAGAATCCGTATCTGTGACACCTTTGCCCTTGTCGGGTTGGGGTGTTACAACACGTGAGTCATGCCACAGGTGCATCAATGACATGGCCATGTTACCTTCATGGCTAGGAAACGAACTTGGCTCGGGTATCAAACTGAAGGGTCAAAGGTCCAAATCATAGCAAAGGTTCAAATAGTCTAAGTCATCGAATCATAGTCAAAGTCCAAATATCAAAGGTTCATGGCAAAGGGTTCATATCCAATATCAAAGTCAAACGAATCCAAACGAACCGATCAAAGGTTCATAATCAAATGGTTTTCATCAAACATGATCTTTATTAACTATTTTCACAAAAGTAGTCTTTAAAAGTAATTTTCATAAAAGTTTAGTAAGATTCCAAATAAAAGTGGTATCGCATATTTCATAAACATCATTTTAAAATAAGTTTTCCTCAAAGCATTTCCATGATATAATTAAGAAGGTTTTCACATCTAGTTACCAAAATCAAATGAACCTTCGAAGCATCAAGTGATACGAATACTAATATCCCAAGGTAACGAACGAATATCAAACGGATCATTATAGAGGCTCAAAGCAAAAAGGGTCATATCGAACATCAAAGTCAAAATGAATCAAACAAACGAACCAAAGTGTAGGGGAACATAGCAATGGCTTAGGGAATCTTAAAAACGAATCAAGATCAATGAGTCATGAGAAAGAAAACACCCTTACTGAAAAAGGGTAGAATATCTGTACCTTATACCGCAAGTGCAAACATATCTAAAATATAAAGATCGGAAACAACTCCATCTTCAGCGAATCTACACGAATCCATGGTCGTCTTAATATTAATATATTCTTCAAGTCAGATTTCTCATTTTAGTCAGCTTTCCATTTTTAGTAACTTTCCATTTATAGCAGGTTTCCAAAATTAGCAAGTTATAGTAGTTTAGGGTTAAATATAACAACTCTCCATAATTTAGGGTTTTAATTGTAATTATACCAAAGTTAAAGGTCTAAAATGCAATTATCACAAATTATCCATTCAATCCATAATTTCACCATGTATACAATTCTAGTACTTCAAGTTTGACCATTTTACATTTTATACCCTTTAGTTTAGAAAATAAACACACTACACCTTTTAAAACCCCTTTTACACTTTTTACAAATTTTACACATGAACTGGTCCTGTTTATTCGAATTTATTAAGTATATAAGAACTCCGAAATAAAATTCCAAAAAATTACCACAGATATCTCAACGTCTTAATTATTTTATATAATGTTTCCAGATTTTATTAGCTAGTATAAATACGAATGAAAAATCCATTTCCACAACATCTCCCCGAATCGTATTTGATGAAACATCCAAAAAGTTTCTATTTCTTTTCCCCATCTAGAAAATTTATAAAAATCTAGAAAAATTCCAGTAACTAATAGACACATTAAATATTACTCAGTTCAAATTAAACCTTCTAATTCGTTATGGTTTGAAAATGAAAAATGGAAAAGACGGACTGTTTTTCCAGATATACGAATTCGATTTGACACTTAATTTTCTAAAAATCAGAAAGTGGTCTTCCAGGCCTCCAAAAATTACCAGGTTAATTTCTAAAGAAAGATCTTTCATTGAATTTAATTCTAGACTCAAAAACCACTTAAAAACACGTTACCATTATTTTTATACAGTAGATTAAAGTTGGAAAATTTTCCAGGACAGTAGCAGTTTCATGATTTTATGTAACTAATTAGGGTTTTGCTTCAAAATTCGAATGGGTTAAATCATGATGTGTATTGATTACCTTATGTGTGATACTTATAGAGCAGGAACACAAGATCAAAGCCTCTTCTTCTGCCTCTCTAGATTGAACAGCAGCAACAAGAAAAAAAAACAGCAGCAGATCGGTTTGTGTTAAGAGAGTTTTTAAGGTTTTTCTCTTCCTTTTTTTTTTTTGTACCGAATATGTGGTGGTGGGGGTTAGGGATTTTCGGTATATAGGTTTTTGGGAATACCATGTGTTATGATTTGGAGTATTTAGGAAAGATTCAATCATCATAATGGGCATGGATCAATCAAGGTTAAGGCATGATTATCTCCTCATAACTTGGGCCGAAATTTATTGTGTTGGACACATCTTATGGATCGACTAGCATATATAGTTGTAGGATTTTATTTTTTGATTTTCAAATTCATAATGTATGGAATATTTAGTAGCTTAAGTCATTAGATGATTTAGGACATAATTATCTTAGGTTAAATGTCAAATGATGTTACTTATACAAATTTTCATAAGTTCTCAAAATTCAAATTTGAGGTTATTTTTGTCCTTTCATATTATATTCAGTTTTTGGGTTTTACAACTTCTTCCCCTCTAAAAGAAATTTTCCATCCTCGAAATTTGAAGTTGCAAGGTTAGACGAAGTCGTAGCAACTCGCAAGAGATCGTCACAAACATTCTCACGCCCGGGGAGGTTCTTCCAAAAAGATCTTCAGACCAAATAGTTTCTCATGACTCGAACCAAAATGAGGTGGGTTCAATTTCCTCAGAAGGAGACAAATTAGGTTGATTCCGATCAAATTACCATGCAACAAAAATGGAGGGTAGGTGAATCTTTCGGAAAGCTCATATGGAAATACGAACAAGATTTCATATCAAATTAACTATATCAACAGTAGAGAGTTTTACCAGAATTCAAGATTTATAACAGAGGTCGACAGAATGCAAAACGAGAGTCCAAAACTCATCCAGATATTTAACGAACGAAGGTAGAGTATACGCATAGGTAGCATGAACCTAAAGTCTCACTAATCACGGATAATCCAACGGAATTTCAAATTCTAACTTCTTAGGTACTCCCCAGGATATCCTATGCCCACAACAAGTGCACGTTATATGATGTAAGTATTATCACGTTGGCCAGACGTCATAATACCGGCATCATTTAAATATGCTCTCATGATGGTCATACTTTATCTCAAGTCGTAATCAAAACCACCTATCTTACTCCACCTAGTACTTCTACAGTCTCAGAGGTCAACAAAATCAAATGCCATAGTCAAGAGGAAAAACAAAACTATTCGCAAGAGTATCTAAAATCCCAGATTGCCTAGCAGAAGTGAGGTACGCCGTCACAAGCATCATATCTTCCACAATGCGCCAAAATCTCTCAAAACAAAGTCATCACCGAACATACGAAAAATGAACACGAACTGAAATGCTTCTAGGAAACTTAAATCATAAGAGGATTTTTTTTTTTTTTTTTTTTACTATTTAACGAAATTTAAGAGGGTCAACGGCAATGAAAGTTAGTCGCCAAGAACTTCGGCCTTCATAGAATCAATTCTTCCAAACATAAAGGGTCTGTTTCAAAATTCCGTTCATTCAAAACATCCAATATCCTCGAGTCCGGTTAATCTGTCTTCGTCTGTCCATCAATCAAGAAGTGAAACCAAAATCGAGAACTTGTGTCTGGTTCGTCAAGCCTCCTGCAGTTCTTCTTGGAATGTGATGGAGTAATGTGGATTTCTGACATGATCTTTAAATCTCTTCATCATCCAGTCTGCTTCCGCTCTCAATTCATCTTAGTACAACCAAGATGAATAGGGAAATGAGACTGCATGTCTTCATCAGCACTAGGTTCGCCATCTCGACTAGAATTTCTTCTTCTGCATCGCCAACACTTCTGCCTTGTAAGGAATGTCTTCACTCTTCAGGGTAGCCACCGTTGTTGTCAACTCCAGGTCAGACAATGAAGTAATTTTTCTGATGCGCTTCTAGTTGTCTTGATGCATACGCAAAACCTTCTGTGCCGTAAGGGAGTAAAACCGAGTCTCTTTCTGGAATGCCCCAAAATTCGTTCCGCCCGAAGGTATGGAAACTCCATTCTCAATCAAACTAAGCTATTTCTCTCAGTTCACAAAATTTCTCAATGGTATCGCAACTTGTGAACATCATTCAGAATTCTTCTACAAAGCTCAAAAGGTTTCAGTTCTCCATTCTGTTATCGGTCTTGACCACTTGGTGATAGTTTTCAAAACTTGCGGGATTTAAAGAGATATCCTCAATTAAGAACATCGTTGTCTCACAAATACCAATTTCTCAGAATGCACAGATGTTCATAAAATTTCTAACAAAGTGCAAAGATGATTTTCATGCTCTTCCTCGTCTCTGAACGTACTATTAACTCATACAATGACTATTTGTCCAAGTACCCACGAGAAAAACATTATTTATCAAATTCACGAAACAGTCAGAGCTTTAGCTAATACTATTAGCGTCACTAACCGTCATAGTAGTCGTTACGAATACGGAAGGCGATTTCAAGAATAAAATCAATTCATCAGAATGGAAAACTTCGCGCTCCGAATTTAAACAAACACATAATCGTTCCAGGGTGGAGGAATATCGACTCCTAACAGTAATATGGTTCAGCTATCTCCAGTCACCATCCTTCTCTATCGCGAACAAAACTAAAACACGCCCAGAAAATACACTTAAGTAAACTTACTTCCTGGTCTTCGGTTGCTGCTCTTCCCGATTGCTCAAATCAATTGGTATGATCCGAAAGACATCTTCGCTTGGTGACTCGACAATCTCTCGGTATCATGTCAAATCCTACTTCACGTTCCGGTGGGAAAAATTTTGGGGGTTCGAACAGGAATCATATTCAGAAAATGCAGGGTGCCAAATAACTCTCAAGATACGATTCATTCATTGGTGTACGAAATGGGTTCTAGGAAAATTTCATAATTGCGAAAGTAACACACGGGTCTCCAGAGTAATGGTGATAGCAAAGGGTTTAACAATCGGTAATCATGGTAGGGAGTTCAAAATTGTTTCAAACGCCAAAGGTGAGACATAGGAGGGTAGTTGTCAATATTTGAATGCTCAATAAACCAATTCCTTGTCAGAATAAAATCGAAGTTAACTATCCAAAGAAAGACGGATCACAAATCAAATCTTTATCATTCAAAAATGAGGGGGAAACATTCTTATACTCGTGGTTACACACCACAAGACTTCTCGTAGGAACAGAGATGGGTGAAACGAAATCAAATAGTGCCGGAAGATTCATAGGTACTTATCAAAAGCAAAAGACAAATAAAAAAACATATCCAGTACGTCATCGCCATGGAGGTTCTCAGAATGCCCGAAGAGGTATCAAAATGATTAACGAAAGGATCAAAGATCAGAGTCATAATCTGAAGATGAGGATCAAATAGTGTCAGGCAATTATTATGAAATTCTCAATGCCTTCAAGATTTAATTAGGTTTCAAATCTTAGGTGGTGCAAAGCATAAACTTTCAATTCCCAAAAGTGATATCAACATGATCTAAACAAAAGCAAGGCACGAATCAGAGTGATGCGGAAGCAAAGATACTTAAACGAATGCCTTATAGTCTACCCATTCCTCACTGGTCAAAACTTACGTTCCTATAGGGAAATTTTAAAGCAATTTTCAAAGGTTGTCTTACGAGCGCCTACAGGGAAAACTTAGTGGTCCTAACTTACACAGGCCAAGGGTAATTGTATTACGAATCGCAGCCTGTCGCTCTGATACCATAATTGTAACACCCCAACCCGATAAGGGTAAAGATGTCATAAGAATGGTTTCATATCAGATCAAAACAAAGCGTACATCAACAGTAATACAAGGGTTCTCAAAGGTTACAATGAAATACTGAATATACAAAGCTACAAAGGAAACAAAAGCTAAATACTAAGTCTGCAAATGAAAATCCTTCTAATAGTCTCTACTTCAGAATAACTATCAAGGTCTTCTAAGTCCAAAAGTCTCTTCACTCATACCCAGCTTCCAACTAAAAACCTGCCGCAGGGAAAGAAATGCGGCTGAGCTTAAAAAGCCCAGTGAACAGATATATATAAACGAAAACGAAAGCAATAGAAAACGAACAGATATAGTATGGTGAATTGGAAAAACATAAGTATAGAAAAAGGTACAAAGTAAGAAAAGAAAAGGATAGGTCAGTAATCCACCACGAGCCCGAACACGAACCAAATATAGTAACCATGTCTTCATAATCATATAGAGGGGAGACCTCTCAGATAATCAGATAATATGAGGGGTGTCCTCATTCTTCAAATGGAGTAGCTAACTCCCGAACTTGTGAAAGACGTGGATTGCACCCAGCATCAGTCACCGAACAATATATAATATCAAATCATGTTAAGTCCACGAACACGGACACGAACCTAGGATTGCAACCCATACGCCCCCCGAACAATATACTGGCCATAATAAATGTAGTGTGCACATAATAATCAAAATGGGGACGGTGTGAGAAATCACTCACCCACACGTGAGTCATGCCACAGGTGCATCAATGACATGGCCATGTTACCTTCATGGCTAGGAAACGAACTTGGCTCGGGTATCAAACTGAAGGGTCAAAGGTCCAAATCATAGCAAAGGTTCAAATAGTCTAAGTCATCGAATCATAGTCAAAGTCCAAATATCAAAGGTTCATGGCAAAGGGTTCATATCCAATATCAAAGTCAAACGAATCCAAACGAACCGATCAAAGGTTCATAATCATATGGTTTTCATCAAACATGATCTTTATTAACTATTTTCACAAAAGTAGTCTTTAAAAGTAATTTTCATAAAAGTTTAGTAAGATTCCAAATAAAAGTGGTATCGCATATTTCATAAACATCATTTTAAAATAAGTTTTCCTCAAAGCATTTCCATGATATAATTAAGAAGGTTTTCACATCTAGTTACCAAAATCAAATGAACCTTCGAAGCATCAAGTGATACGAATACTAATATCCCAAGGTAACGAACGAATATCAAACGGATCATTATAGAGGCTCAAAGCAAAAAGGGTCATATCGAACATCAAAGTCAAAATGAATCAAACAAACGAACCAAAGTGTAGGGGAACATAGCAATGGCTTAGGGAATCTTAAAAACGAATCAAGATCAATGAGTCATGAGAAAGAAAACACCCTTACTGAAAAAGGGTAGAATATCTGTACCTTATACCGCAAGTGCAAACATATCTAAAATATAAAGATCGGAAACAACTCCATCTTCAGCGAATCTACACGAATACATGGTCGTCTTAATATTAATATCTTCTTCAAGTCAGATTTCTCATTTTAGTCGGCTTTCCATTTTTAGTAACTTTCCATTTATAGCAGGTTTCCAAAATTAGCAAGTTATAGTAGTTTAGGGTTAAATATAACAACTCTCCATAATTTAGGGTTTTAATTGTAATTATACCAAAGTTAAAGGTCTAAAATGCAATTATCACAAATTATCCATTCAATCCATAATTTAACCATGTATACAATTCTAGTACTTCAAGTTTGACCATTTTACATTTTATACCCTTTAGTTTAGAAAATAAACACACTACACCTTTTAAAACCCCTTTTACACTTTTTACAAATTTTACACATGAACTGGTCCTGTTTAGTCGAATTTATTAACCATATAAGAACTCCGAAATAAAATTCCCAAAAATTACCACATATACCTCAACGCCTTAAGTATTTTATATAATTTTTCCAGATTTTATTAGCTAGTATAAATATGAATGAAAAATCCATTTCCACAACATGTCCCCGAATCGTATCTGATGAAACATCCGAAAAGTTTCTATTTCTTTTCCCCATCTAGAAAATTTATAAAAATCTAGAAAAATTCCAGTAACTAATAGACACATCAAATATTACTCAGTTCAAAGGAAACCTTCTAATTCGTTATGGTTTGAAAATGAAAAATGGAAAACACGGACTGTTTTTCCAGACATACGAATTCGATTTGACACTTAATTTTCTAAAAATCAAAAAGTGGTCTTCCAGGCCTCCAAAAATTACAAGGTTAATTTCTACAGAAAGCTCTTTCATTGAATTTAATTCTAGACTCAAAAACCACCTAAAAACACGTTACCATTATTTTTATACAGTCGATTAAAGTTGGAAAATTTTCCAGGACAGTAGCAGTTTCATGATTTTATGTAACTAATTAGGGTTTTGCTTCAAAATTCGAATGGATTAAATCATGATGTGTATTGATTACCTTATGTGTGATACTAATAGAGCAGGAACACAAGATCAAAGCCTCCTCTTCTGCCTTTCTAGATTGAACAGCAGCAACAAGAAAAAAAAAACAGCAGCAGATCGGTTTGTGTTAAGAGAGTTTTTAGGGTTTTTCTCTTCCTTTTTTTTTGTACCGAATATGTGGTGGTGGGGGTTAGGGATTTTCGGTATATAGGTTTTTGGGAATACCATGTGTTATGATTTGGAGTATTTAGGAAAGATTCAATCATCATAATGGGCATGGATCAATCAAGGTTAAGGCATGATTATCTCCTCATAACTTGGGCCGAAATTTATTGTGTTGGACACATCTTATGGATCGACTAGCATATATAGTTGTAGGATTTTATTTTGTGATTTTCAAATTCATAATGTATGGAATATTTAGTAGCTTAAGTCATTAGATGATTTAGGACATAATTATCTTAGGTTAAATGTCAAATGATGTTACTTATACAAATTTTCATAAGTTCTCAAAATTCAAATTTGAGGTTATTTTTGTCCTTTCATATTATATTCAGTTTTTGGGTTTTACACATACGAACAAGTATACTCGTCCGTTGTAGCAAGATTTTTATGGTAAGTCGGGATCGTTCGCAGGGATTTGTGTAGTGAATCGAATTGTAAGTTAAAAGCAAATTTCTCAAACAAGCAATAATGATAATATGAAAATTCAAATGATTAAAAACTACACTTGCTTAGACTAGTGTACTACAATTGACTAATATGATTGTGATAACTTTGGATAACATGTTGGTTATGATAATTAGTTTGGTGACTAATCTATTGTTTCTACAAATTAAACCTTCGTCAAGATCTTAGTTTATAAAAACAAGCATTACGTTTAACCAATCAATTCAAGATCAATTCAAGGTTCATAAGTTGGTGTACCTTAAACACAAAAACAATCTTTTGTTTTATCAAACAAGCTTAAGAAATGGTCAATACAAAAGGTCACAATTGATGGTAAACTATTAATCTCTCGACCCTTGAAATGGTTTACAATCAATCCGTTTTGATAGACAAAAGCATTTTCATTACAATCACGATTAAGCTTCTTTGTTTAATCAAGAATAGTGGATGACAACAATCATTCATAGACAAATGATTATAACTAGTTGAATAACAATAGTTCTCTCGACCCTTAAAATTACTAGCAACTAGTTAAACTTGACCAACAAATGTCACTATGAAACTTGATCACAATTGGTTCTTAGAATCGACTTGAAATTGAATTAAAACATGTTATCACAATCATATGCCAATCAATAGGTAATACACATCATCTAAGCAAGTGCACAAAGGCACTAGCCACTCATAGCAAACATAAACATAATCTTAAAACCTTGAACATTAAAAACCATGATTGAGAGTCTTACAATGATTGAAAATAAGATTACAAGTGAAAAGGCAATGATTCTCACAAGAAACGAAATGAATTTCGACTCTCCTCTTCTCCTGGACTTCTTGGACAAAATTAAGAGTATGTGATGAGTGGTTGATGGATTCTACTTGTTGATTGATTCTCTCCTCTTTGGATGTACATCAAATGGTCCTTAAAATACTCCAACCAACGGTCTTGGTTCATTAATTCTTCTCTTGTCCTCCAAGTAGTATTAAATAGACAATAATTATGATTGGAAGGTCCTAGAACCGGATGTGTAGCAAGCACAAGACTTAATGATGAAGATTTGGAAATCAGATGACATCCAACCGATCGGTATTTCATCCAACCGATCGGTTGGTTTTCAAAGCTGTCCTCCATCCGAATCGGATGCGGACTGCATCCGATCGGATGGAGCTTGCTGATTTACTCTTTTTGGACTTTTGCCGTTTGACTTGTTTCTTGTTCGTAGCTCTTGGTTCTTTGATCTTTCCCTTCATCTTTAAACTCATTAACTCGACTACATGGACTTTTAATCTTCTAAGTACCTTTTGGTGCGGGACTTGCCACAAGAATCTTCATGAAATCATAAATATTTCCTTCTTCCTCGTTTTTGCATCATTTTCATCCTTTTTCCTGTTTTTGGCTACATATACTTTGCAAACACACTTTGGTACGATTAAGTAACAAAAGCATATAAATATAACCACAAAACACATATAAAAACACAAATAACGCTACTAAAAACATGTTAGATTTAAGCGTTATCACCACGGCTAAGACCTTAATACTTTCTAAGCCGAAAACATGAACTAAAGTGTTAGTTATAACATAAGCAACCAATTTGGATCTACTACATCAATATACCATGAGGTTTTGCAAGTAATATTACATTCATACTAGACTTAATAAACTTATGAAGATAACAATCTTCATTCAAAATAAACTTTCCTAAGTTTATTCAACTTTCGGACACGTAACATTTAAAGACAAAAACATATATTTTCTATCGAATACTACAACACTAGGGAGCTTCATGTGAGGGGTTTCATTTGGGTAAACGGATCGACGAGTTGCTGGATTTATGAATTAAAGTGTCCTAGCTCCTCGAACGTTTACTACATGACATCTGAATTATGATGGCCCGAACGGTAGTACAAGATATACAAACTAAACGTGTTCATAAACCATCATCATACAACGACCTATACATCATACTAAGTGCTACATCATGAACAATATGCAAGACATATATATGCACGTCTTTGTATTCTTAGACATTATTCCAACCTAAGTCGCAACGTCCTATTGTAGGTTGCACTTAGAGGTTTCCCGGCTTATCCATCGAATTCATTAAGGCACTAAGACACCATCCAACTCACGGTGAGTTCATAGCCTCACTTTCCATTACTTAATTGTTTTACAAACCCTTGGGGGGAATACATGTTATTTTAACCGAACACAATGCTTTGAAATTGTATGCTATCTGATTGTTTTATTATCACTAAGTTAACATCATTGCCAATCATAGTCCCCATATCATGAACCATTTAATCACTAGGATAGTAAGCGCGAGTATTGTGAATAGGCCTATTGGGATTGACGAATCCCGTTTGTATTGACCCGGTCCGGTAAACAAACGCACTATATTTGAGACTTAGGTATGTTGGCCAAGTACCTACAAGGGCAATCAGCCGATCGATATTGGCACACGTTAACGTATTGGTTGCATGAGCTTAGTGAATAAGAATAACCATTTTGTTTTCCAACCATGAGTATGAGTCTAATTAACTCACACTACCAACATATTGTGTTCAAACTACATAACAAACTCTATGAATATCACTCAACCTTTGTGTTGACAGTTTTAAGCATGTATTTTAGGTGCATAATGATCAAGGATGGCACGGAGGGGCACGAACTCAATCAAGAAGGCTATAACTTACTTTATCATTCAAAAAGACATCAAAAGACTTTATATTGATGTTCTTTGTAAACATGGAACCTTTTGGGATCTATTTTGTAAACTCTGATATATTAGTTTGACTATCGGGTTTGACTCCTACATAACTTTGTTGACTAACCAATCGCATTAAACCTTAGTCAACTCTTCCAGGATGGGGCCTAGTTGTATCTGGGAAACGGGTCTAACATACCATACACCTTCTTAGGGTGTCATGGGTTCTTAATATTCACCAAAAATGATGGATCTCATAAGATCATTAATAAAAAAATTTAGATTCATTTTAGTGACAAAAATAAGTGTTAAGTGGTATATAACATAACTATATTTGTATGCTTTGCTACTAGAACATCAAAATAGATCAAATGAAAGTATGAAAGAGTGGAAAAATTACTTGGAACACTTACTTGATTATGAAGAGTTTTTGAGGTTTATGACTTAGTTATTTCTAGGTTTTTATTTCAAAACCCAAACAAGAAACACTAATAGAGTTATAAAATCTCTTGATCTTGAAAAAGCTATGGTTTCTCCTTGGTTCTTGATATTGGCCGATCACAATGAGAGTGGGAGAGATGAGAGAAATTTTGCTAGATTACTATTTACTTGTGTGTATTATGAAGTTTGTAAGTGAAATATCTAGTTATATGAATTATTGGTCAATGTAATCAAGTGTTTCAAGACTTATGGGGGGGGGGGGGGGGGCATAGGGGCGGCAAACAAGGGAAAGGGGGAAGTGTTTGTGGGCTATTAATTGTTCTTGTCACATGATGGAAGATTTAGCTAGATTTAGGTGTGATTAGGTTAGTTTTTAGCTAGGATATTGTGTTATCGGATACTGAGTTAGCTAGAAATAAATTTTGACGGAACAAAATAAAGTATGACGAAGTTGTCAAAATTATAAAATCATATTTCTTGCAAGAATCGGGCGTCCAAATAATTATCGCGTTGAAATTTCGTAAACCGTCGTAATTATAAGCCTTTAACGGTATATATAATAAATGATTTCAAAACACCGGGTAAACTAATAATATAATTTTTATATCATTATAATGAGTGTGAAAATATATTAGGACCATAGTCGGGAGTGTCGGGTATATTGTTTGTAGTAAATGATTGAGTGGCAGCGTTTATTTAATAAGTAAATATACGTTAATTGAAATTACGCAAACCCGTGAGTGACCTAACATGCAGATGATGTTACTGATGATATGTAGACTACTCTAGTCTATTTGATGTGTCCTTAGCGATGTTCTATGAATACGCAGCTAAACCCTTACAGTTACGCGAATTTTGAATACCTGTAAACCTAGTTTACGAAATGATGAATGATAACCATGAATAGTGATTTCTCTCCGGGAATGAATAGTGTTTTGTGAATAGTAATTTTTTTGATAACATTTCAAAGTAGCAAACTGACTTCAAAAACGATGAATAGTGAAATGATGAATAGTAATCCGTGAATAGTAAATTTCAAAGTTTGAAAAATGACCTGAAATTACGATTTGTCACACTTAGGGTACGTATTTGGGCTTTGCTCATTTGGATAAGATTTTTATCTAAAAGAAGCATTTCGTTGGTGGGATAGGACTTATAAATAGACATAGGGATGTGTTATACATACCCTCCTTATGTTGTCACATCAAGAAGGATTTAGTCAAACCGTACAACTCATAATGCACACCGTATAAGCCAGCGATGCATCCAATGATTAACACCCTATTATTTCTTTTGAGAAATCCGGATGAGTTCTACATGTTTTTAAAAAACTTTTGACTCTTTTGCTTCTTGAAACTTGCGTCTCCCATTTTTAACCACATGTAATCTCATTATAATTTATATTTTATTTATTTTCTAATTCTGTTTCCATTTTAATCTTAAAATAATACATAGTTCACTTATTATATCATTTTTTTCCCTCTTACATCAAATTTAAATCTAAATCCAAATTATAATCCAAAACTCATTTACAAACCAAAGAACCCTTAGAGCACAAGGTGTAGTGAGTAACTTCACCTCCTCATTTGAGGCAACGGGGTGCCACATCACTTTAACAAACCTCCACAACTACCCCCCTCACTAACAACTAAGACCACAAGGTATCATGGCAAAGCAAAATTAATCATTCGGGCCTCACGGGGTGACACATCACCATGACATACCTCATTTACAACCCCCCTTCCCATAACATACCACAACTTACTCATTCGGGACACACCACTATCTATTTTTATTTAAAAAAACAACATACAAAAAACATATGTTTCTTTCTTTCTTCCACTTCTTTCTTCTCTGACAAAATAACCCACACCAAAACCATCAGTCCGCCACCACTTCTGCTTAACCCCAAATCAGTTTCTTCTTCACACAACAAGTACAAATCCCAAAAACCTTACAACCACCACCGCAACCCCACAACCACCACCGAAACCCCACAACCACACCACCACCACCATCATCAGGTTCACTCCATTCAACCGACACACCAGCAGCAGCAGTACAACACTATTAAAAAAAATCGAAAGAAAAAAAAAAGCAAGAAAACTAAAAATAAAATGTTTGATATTATAAAATGGTCCCACATGCCAGGTTTTTTTGTTCGCCGTCTGCACAAGGAGGGTGGTTTAGGCGAGGCATGGCGAAGGGAGGGGGTACCATGGCGAGGGAAGATGAGCCGTCCACGTTGGCATGGCGAGGGACGAGTAGATCCACACCGGGTGCTCTAACCTCAATTTACTCATTTGGGGCCCACCACTTACAACTTTATTTTTTTTATTCAAATTTTCAAATAAACTACATTCATTTCATTAAATATAAAAATACAATACAACACAATAAAAAATATAGAAACGTAAAATAACGATACGGTAAAAAAACGATACGAAAAACAAAACACGATACGAAATTTAAAACACAAATAACAATACGATACGAAAACACAAATCATCCAACGATTCTCATGAAGCTTTTATATAGATTTGTAATTGAAACAATAAGAGCGGGATTTATTTAAAATTCAAATTCAAATATGAGCGGGATTTATTTAAAATTCAAATTCAAAAACCGGGCGGGATTTATTCAAAATTCAATTTCAAATTTCAAAATGTGCCTATAAATACACATTCACATTCATAGACTTCTCACACACACACACACATTCAAAATCAAAATTCAAGATCAAAATTCATATTCAATATCCCGCAAAGACTTCTCCCAGCAATTCCCAACTCACCGTGACTTCTCCCAACAATTCCCAAGTCACCGTGACTTCTTCCAACAATTCCCAGATGAACACGACTTCTCCCAGCAATTCTCAAGCTCCAACCTGGTTCCAAATGAACCGGTGAACACTCTACCGAAAGATATATTTCCGGTGTTCACACTAGAAAATGAACCGGTAAACACTCCACCGGTTGTGGAACAACAACCAAATCCACCGGTTGTGGAACACCAACCAAATCCGTTTGGACTCACTGAGGATGAACTCATTCTTCTTGAGCAGGATGAGGAAGTCAGGAGACAAACAGAACAAAGAGAACTACCAGAGAAAGCTGCTCGTTTGGAGCAGGAAGCCAGGGATGCAGAACATGTTAGGAACAACTGGTTTGACATCATGGAAGGAAAGTATTATGCTGGCGAGTTTAGTTCCTCTTCGAGTGAAGACGGTTTGAACTCAGATGATTCCTTTTATTAATTTGTAGTTTCATTTTCATTACCGTATCGTAGTTTCTATTAATCGTACTTTGTTTTTTCAATTCGATGTTTAATATAATTTCAATTTGATGTTTAATGTATTTTCATTTTCTAGTTTAAAAAATGTTACAAGTTTTATAAAACATTACAAGTTTTATAAAAACTTTACAAGTTTATTTAACTTTACATAAATATAAAAACATTACATATATACAAAAGATGAAAAAAAAAAAAAAAAAAAAAAAAAAAAAATGACAAGTTAGAGAAATTACCCTCGCCGTGCAGACGACGAGGGTTCAAGTGGCGAAAAAAGAAACGGGAGGCGGTGTGGTGGCGAGACACAACGGACATGCCACGGCGAGATACAGCGAGTACTACACCAGGTACTCTTAAGGGTGCGTTTGGTTCGCAGTATGTTTTGAAAGGAATTGTAATCTGTCAAAGGAATTGTAATTTGAATGAATTGTAATTCAAAGAGTTGTAATTGCAATGTGTATGAATTGTAATTGATGTTTTCTGTCACTGTGTTTGGTTGGATCTCAACGTAATTGTAATTCGAAAAATTTATAAAATTTCAAAAAATTTATAAAAATTCAAAAAATTTATAAAAATTCGAAAAAATTTATAAAAATTCAAAAAATTTATAAAATTTCAAAAAATTTATAAAAATTCGAAAAAATTTAAAAAAATTCCAAAAATTTAAAAATTTTATAAAAAATTTATAAAATTCGAAAAGTTATAAAATTTTATAAAAATTTAAAAATTTGAATTTTTATAAAATTTTTTGTAAAATTTTTAAATTTTTAAATTTTTTGAATTTTTAAATTTTTAAATTTTTATAAATTTTTTATAAAATTTTTAAATTTTATAAATTTTTCGAATTTTATAAATTTTTTATAAAATTTTTAATTTTTTAAATTTTTTGAATTTTTAAGTTTTTATAAATTTTTAAATTTTTATAAATTTTTTGAATTTTTATAAATTTTTTTGAAGTTTTATAAATTTTTTCGAATTTTTATAAATTTTTTGAATTGTTATAAATTTTTTGAATTTTTATAAATTTTTTGAATTTTTATAAATTTTTTCGAATTTATATAAATTTTTCGAATTTTTATAAATTTTTTCGAATTTTTATAAATTTTACAACGTAATTCAAAACTTTCCATCCAACATCCTATGTAATCTGAATTCCCTCCTTTGATGTAATTGTAATGTCTGAATTACAATTACAACGCAAACCAAACAGCCTACGTAATGTAATCTGAATTACAATTCCCTCCATTCTGTGAACCAAACAGCCTACATAATGTAATCTGAATTACAATTACATCCAATTACGTCAGATTACGGCGAACCAAACGCCCCCTAATAGTAGTTTGCATTAGTGGCAGGCCCAGTGTAAGGTAACAGTAGGCTGGGCTACAGCCTAGGCTTAGAAATTTTGAAGGTTCCAAAGTCCATCTTTATGTAAATATTCATATAACGCTCACTTAACAAGAAAAAGGCCTTCTATTCATGTTTATAAGTACTTTTTAGAGTAAACTACATTTTTGGTCCTCATGATTTACCGGGTATAACGATTTTGGTACAATAGTTTCAAACGTATCGGATCTTGTCCCATTTTGTCTGACCCATAACGGGTTTGGTCCAAAATTCGTTGACTGGGTGTTTGACTAATTAAAAAAAATTGATCTGACTAGAATACCCTCGAAGTTAACCCCAGAAATTGCACCATTCGTCCCTGAGCTAACGGCCGTTAGTTCCGTTAGTTATTATTTGACAACGTTAGTCCATTTAGCCAACGATTATTTGCAACGTTAGTCCTTTATACATTTTTGTCCGTTTTTCTTACATTTTCATACGATTTTGTCCGTTTTTATACGTTTTCGTCCGTTTTTAGTCGTTTTCATCCGTTCTTCTTACGTTTTCATACGGTTTTTGTCCTTTTTTTTTTTACGTTTTCGTACGTTTTTTTCTTACGTTTCATACGGTTTTGTCCGTTTTTTTTACGTTTTCGTCCGTTTTTCTTACGTTTCATACGGTTTTGTCCCGTTTTTTTACGTTTTCGTCCGTTTTTCTTACGTTTCATACGGTTTTGTCCGTTTTTTTTTTTTTACGGTTCTTTCGTCCGTTTCGTTTTCTTTTCTTACGTTTCATACGGTTTTGTCCGTTTTTTTTACGTTTTCGTCCGTTTTTCTTACGTTTCATACGGTTTTGTCCCTTTTTATTACGTTTTTCGTCCGTTTTTCTTACGTTTCATACGGTTTTGTCCGTTTTTATTACGTTTTCGTCCGTTTTTCTTACGTTTCATACGGTTTTGTCCGTTTTTTATTACGTTTTCGTCCGTTTTTCTTACGTTTCATACTGTTTTGTCTGTTTTTATTACGTTTTCGTCCGTTTTTCTTACGTTTCATACGGTTTTGTCCGTTTTTTTTACGTTTTCGTCCGTTTTTCTTACGTTTCATACGGTTTTGTCCGTTTTTATTACGTTTTCGTCCGTTTTTCTTACGTTTCATTGTTTGTCGTTTTTTACGTTTTTCGTTTTTCTCTTTATCGTTTTTTCCTTTTTTTTTTTTTTTTTTCTTTTTTACATTTCATACGGTTTTGTCCTTTTTTTTACGTTTTCGTCCGTTTTTCTTACGTTTCATACGGTTTTGTCCGTTTTTTCCGTTTTCGCCCGTTTTTCTTACGTTTCATACGTTTTTGTCCGTTTTCATCCGTTTTTGTCCAATTTTCCTACGGTTTTGTCCATTTTTATTCGCTTTCGGATGTTTTTCTTAAGTACGAAAAAAATTTTTTTTCCGAAAATATTTTTTTCCGAAAATTTTGAAAAAAAAATTTTCCGAAAATATTTTTTTTTCGGAAAAATTAAAAAAAAAAATTCCAAAAATATTTTTTTTCGGAAAAATTAAAAAAATAATTTTCCGAAAATATTTTGAAAAAAAAATAATTTTGAAAATTATTTTAAAAAAAAAATTTTCCGAAAATTATTTAAAAAAAAATATTTTGAAAAAAAATAATTTTGAAAATAATTTTAAAAAATTTTTTTCCGAAAATTATTTTGAAAATTATTTAAAAAAAAATTTTTTTTTTCCGAAATTTTTTTTTTTTCAAAATTGTTTTAAAAATTTTTTTTTCCGAAAATATTTTGAATAAAAACGGACAAAACCGTATGAAACGTAAGAAAAACGGACGAAAACGTAATAAAAACGGACAAAACCGTATGAAACGTAAGAAAAACGGTCGAAAACGTAATAAAAACGGACAAAACCGTATGAAACGTAAGAAAAACGGACGAAAACGTAATAAAAACGGACAAAACCGTATGAAACGTAAGAAAAACGGACGAAAACGTAATAAAAACGGACAAAACCGTATGAAACGTAAGAAAAACGGACGAAAACGTAAAAAAAACGGACAAAACCGTATGAAACGTAAGAAAACAGACAAAAACGTAAAAAAAACGGACAAAACCGTATGAAACGTAAGAAAACGGACGAAAACGTAATAAAAAACGGACAAAACCGTATGAAACGTAAGAAAAACGGACGAAAACGTAAAAAAAATGGACAAAACCGTATGAAACATAAGAAAAACGGACGAAAACGTAAAAAAAACGGACAAAACCGTATGAAACGTAAGAAAAACGGACGAAAACGTAAAAAAAAGGACAATACCGTATGAAACGTAAGAAAAACGGACGAAAACGTAAAAAAAACGGACAAAACCGTATGAAACGTAAGAAAAACGGACGAAAACGTAAAAAAAACGGACAAAACCGTATGAAACGTAAGAAAAACGGACGAAAACGTAAAAAAAATGGACAAAACCGTATGAAAACGTAAGAAGAACGGACTGAAAACGTAAAAAAAATGGACAAAACCGTATGAAAACGTAAGAAGAACGGAAAAAAAAAATGGAAAAACGAATAAAAACGGACGAAAACGTATAAAAACGGACAAAACCGTATGAAAATGTAAGAAAAACGGACAAAAATGTATAAAGGACTAACGTTGCAAATAATCGTTGGCTAAATGGACTAACGTTGTCAAATAATAACTAACGGAACTAACGGCCGTTAGCTCAGGGACGAATGGTGCAATTTCTGGTGTTAACTTCGAGGGTATTCTAGTCAGATCAATTTTTTTTAATTAGTCAAACACCCAGTCAACGAATTTTGGACCAAACCCGTTACGGGTCAGACAAAATGGGACAAGATCCGATACGTTTAAAACTATTGTACCAAAACAGTTATACCCGGTAAACCACGAGGACCAAAAATGTAGTTTACTCTACTTTTTAATATTTGTAAGTTGTAACTTATAACGAGGCCAATTTTAACATAAGCTCTTTTAAATATTAGAAACCTTAACATATAACGAGGCCAATTTTAAACAAGAAAAAGGCCTTCTATTCATTTTTATAAGTACTTTTTAATATTTGTAAGGGTGCTCGGAGTGGCTGGCGGGTTGCCCAGTGGGTTGCCCATACCGCCAGTAATACCATTCCGCCTATAGCGGGTTGGCTGGAGCGGTTTGGTGAGCGGGTATATTACCCGTTGGTGAAGCCGCTATTTTGAACGTTATATGGGGGTTTAATGTAACATTTAATTCTTTTGAAACTTGTCAAAAAGGAGCTATTTTGAACGTTATATGAGGGTTTAATGTAACATTTATACTGTTATGTGTTTTAGTTATAAATTGTGTAGTTTAATAGTTTAGGGGGGGAAATAAAAAATTTGGGAGGGCTAGAAAATCATGGGCGCGAGTGAAATTGGTTGGGAGGGCTGGAGGGTTGAGTTGAGTTGGCATAATGTTATTGGATAAATTTGGGAGGGTTAAAAATTTTATAGTCATGACTCCTTGTCCCCTAACTGCATATGAAAATAGTATAGTATTAATAAATTTTTTCCACATATATTTTAACGAGCTAGGTAGCCCGCGCGTTGTGGCCGGGTGAATTGACATTAGTTTTTTTGCAGCCGTGTTGTCCAAAAGAATTTAGCAATAACCCCATTTATCACATCGGAAACAATTAGTTTTGCATACAATGATGTAACATATACACTAATATATCAAGATGCAGTAACTAATACTTTTATGAGAAAAACTATGGAGACCAATGTTCAACAGTTTATACCTAATAAGTAATGGTTGACATTCATCAACGAATATTTTGTTCATCGACAGGTATTTGTTCATGTACATATATTTGTTTAAATGGTGGACCTTCTTTGCAATCCTCACAGTAGTATTCCTCATTTTCCAAATCCTGGAACCAATACAATCAAGTAAGTTAAAGCCATTTATCAAGGAAATCGCTAGTAAATTAGATATACATGCTTGCTGGAAATTTCGTTGCTTTCTGCATGTACCCAAAGATTACAACCATCACAGTATATCTACTGAAACAAAAACAACCAAATAGAAAAACAAACATGCCGGCTGCATTAAACCCCACTGAAATTATCATTGCCTATCCAAGAATCGTTGTACACGCAGCCAATGAATCCAATGCTATTTCTGGATTTTCTAGCAAACCCGTGATCAAAACTAATATTTGAAAGTACCACACTTCCAAACACAACATAACAGCTGAGAAAGTAGGTAGTTTAAAAAAATCCCAAAGTCCAGAAAACGCTAGTATGGTAAACCTGTTCCATGTCTTCTTAGTCCAATCACTCGTTAGTATAAACAAAAACTGCACCAATACTATAATCCGCATTATCATAAAGTTTGGCTAAGTTTGTCAACAATATATTCTGTAACCAATCTGTTATGCAACTAAAATAATGCTACTCAAACGGCTAGCCTGTGCTTAATGCTTACAGTTCTTACTATTTAGTGGCCAATCTACGATAAATGACAATACATATACTTTGTTAAAGGGTTTTCACTAACAGTTCATTGTAGATTGCAGCGGGTTCTATTTTTCTATATCCACTCTCGGTTGCTGCAACTATCAACAATACACTTCCAGGCTGCCAAACTAGAGGTAAATGCGTAGCAGTAGAATAGATTATATCGAGCAGCAGGATTTTTCATAGCAGCAGTATTAATTTTATGCGCAGCAGCAGAATAAATTGTTCGTAGCAGTAGAACAATTAAGGACAGTAGCATATAAAAATTGTAGCAGCAGTAGAAAAATTCACACATATTTCATACCAAAAGTAGAAACTTTTAATGTGAAGTACCATCAGATCAATGGCAGCCCCACATGGTCGTTGACCCATGCTCATTGAATAAGATATACCTTTTTCCCTATCACTTTCTGCATTCAAAATAACCAAAAATATATTGTAACATTAAAGAGATAAAAAATAATAGCACGAAATAATTTGGAATTCAGACCTGGCCAAATTTTGCAGATTTGCGCATTAAAGCTGATTTCTCCTTCAAGACATGAACGACTTTCTGCAAATGACAACCCACAATCCTTTTCTGCAATAAAAAATGGCCACAAACATCAGTCGTACTATTTTGAAACCCTAAAAAACATAAAATCAAAGACGAAACCAAACGTGTATATACCTATGCAGATTTAATATTCAGAACCACTAATCCTAGTAGTCTCTAATCTTCTTCCTACCCATATTAATTAACCAAATTAGAACTTCAATCAAACCCTAAATTTTCCCCCAAAATGAAAAAAAATTAACAGCAAAATAACAAACCCTTTTAGAAAATAACTAAAAGCCCTATATCAGTAGATCATTCATCAACAACTCATCCAAACACCCACATATATATAACACATAATCAACAACAAATATACAATAAAGTCACATGTAAAGGTAAACAAAAAAAATTTGATGTTTTCCTTGGGTAGAAAAAGGTAGATGACAAATGGAGCAAGGGTGAACTATGATACAACACAATACGAACAGATCTCTTTGATGATCGATTACTGAAATATACGAATTCCACATTAAAAAAAAAAATGGTTTCAAACTAAGGTGTTTTATATTAAATTTGTATAAAGTAAATTAATTATAATCGACCTTGTAATCAACAATGAAAACCCTAACTGAATAAATTCATAAAGAAAATCAGTTATACTAAAATAAATTCTGGGAAAATGATATTAACCTCCATAACTCCGTTTCCGATTAGCAGCAACAAAATCAACACCATCGAAGCTCAAAACATGTTTGGAATCGATCATTCAACCTGAAAAAAGATTCAATTAGCCGAGGTAGGTCAGGGTTTCGAGATTGAAGGGCGAGTATGGTTGCTCGGAACGGCTCGATTTGGTTTAGGAAGAGATGATTGGTTGCTAAGCGACCGAGATGCATTAGTGTGTGTTTTTAGTGTGTGTGTTCTCTGGAATTTTCTACTAATATAATAAAAAGAAAGGGAGGGCAGTGTGCACTAATAAGGAGGATGTACAATTATTTAGAGCAGTTCACTGTTGATACAACTGTTTTTCACTGTTCATACAACTGTGCATTACAATGTTTGAAGCACGCGGTACAATTTTTTTAAGCAGAAATTACAACTTTTTAAAGCATTGCACAAATACCAATTTCTGGCTTTTAAATAGATTGTATAATGTATAATGTATAATTTGGCATGTTTATGCCTATTTTCAATTTCCGCACTGTACTTTCGAAATTCATGAAACGACCCTCATTAGTGAATTGTGTCAACGTTGAACTCCATTGTTGAAAAGTCTTTCCAGATGCCATTAAGTTTATTAAAATTCTCTTTTCAAACTAAGATATGGTTGCAAGAGACTTATTGTTAATCGCAAAAAACGATAAATTCATGTACTATAAATGCATGATTTATGGATCTCAAACTTCAAACTCATAACCAACCTTCATAGATTCAAGAAAATGAAGAACACATGTGTTTCAATTGGGTAAAATATACTTTCAAGGGAGATGAAAACTGACGAAAGCGGTAATGATCTCTACCATAAACGAAAAGAAGAAAAATCACAGTAGTGGCAAGAAGAAAAGATTTATTTGAACCGCCTTAACGCGATGAAGAGACTCTGGTAGGAAACCTTGGAGAGAGAACCCTTAGAGACGGCTAACAACAATTAAAATGATTTGTGAACATAATTAATTAAAAAGCTAAAACAAGCTATCATGAAGCTGTAATTCAACAATCACCTCTCACAAGCTATAAGAGTCAACAATGACTAAGAACCAGAAAATCGAATATAAAAAAAAAAGCCTAAAAATATATAATCGCCACAAAAGCTTAACCGTCGAACCGTACATAATCAAAAGCTATAAACTTGAACATCATAAACTTTATCAAATTCTGAAATTAACATCTAAAACTCAACATTCGAGAAGTATATTATCAAAAATTATGAAAGTGAACACTAAATGAACATTATAATCTATAAAAACCGTAATAAAATTTAACAATTCAGAACGTGTTGAGGTTAACTAAAGCTGAGAATGACGAGAATGAATACATCGAATTGAGCAAGTTGAGAAGGCTTGAAAGCAGTCGTTGATCGATGGTGTAAGTAGTTGTAACAGAAATTGAAATGTGGCGGGACGAGTGTTATAATTTGATAGGGACCACCCCTATGGGCTGTACCTACTAAACCCCCTATGGGTCTGTACATGTTTTGTACTTTTTTGTACCTTTTTTGTCTTATTATGTTTTTTTGTCTTTTTTTTTTCTTTTTTTTAAACAGTTGCAAATAGTCTTTTTTTTTTTGCCTAAGTTTTATTTTCGTCTAAGGTTTTTATTATAAGTTTTTTTTTTTTTTTTTTTTTTTTTTTTTTTTTTTTTTTTTTTTTTTTTTTTTCGTCTTTAGTTTTTTTTTTCTTTCTTTCTAATAGTACAAGTTTTTCTATTTTTTTTTTTTTTTGCCTTGTTCAAGTTTTTGTACAAAGGGAAGGCTGTCAAAGTTTTTTCCAATGCGTACACATTCACGGGCTTCACTGTTGAAGCGACATTTTGATTCTTTTTCTTTTGATTATAAACCCGAGCTTCACAACATGCAGTTTCACAATAAGCAGTTTCCATAACAAGCAGTTTCACCACAATCACAAAGCAGTTTCACAATAAGCACTTTCAAATAAGCAGTTTCACAATAAGCAGTTTCACTTAACATCAGTTTCACAACAAGCAGTTTTACAACAAAAGCAGTTTCAAAGAAGTTTCACAACAAGCAATTTCACAACAAAAGCAGTTTCACAATAAGCAGTTTCACTTAAAAGCAGTTTCACAACAAGCAATTTCACAACAAAAGCAGTTCACAACAAGCAGTTTCAAACAAGCAGTTCACAACAAGCACAGTTTCAAACAAGCAGTTTCACAACAAAAGCAGTTCTACGATGAATACAACACCATTCTACACGGACGAGGTATCATTTAACGCTATTACTTTCAAAATTTAAAAGAGTCTCAAATTTAAGTAGTTTCAAATAAGCAGTTAAACATAAGATGGCTCAGATTGTTTTTTTACACATATGGCTGCAAATTTGAAGGTTGCAAAAGGTTTGTCGTCCATTCGGTTATGCCGCGCCAATCGACAAGTTTTTTTTTTTTTTTTTTTTTTTTTTTTTTTTTAATCATCATCGCCATCAAAACTGCTTTTAGATCATAAACTGCTTAAAGTTTCAACAAGATCTAAAACTACTTAAAGTCTGTGATAAACACCAGTTTCACATAAGCAGTTAAACATAAGCAGTTTCACAACAAAAGCAGTTTCACAACAAGCACTTTCAAATAAGCAGTTTCACAACAAGCACTTTCACAACAAGCACTTTCAAATAAGCAGTTTCACAATGAGCAATATCAGAACCAACATAAATTAGGTACAACCCCATAGGGGTTGTTACCATAGTAGTACACTATTTATTTTCACAACAACCACTTTCAAATAAGCAGTTTCACAATGAGCAATATCATAACCAACATAAATTAGGGACATTATAACCAAGCACCCCCTATTTTTACAAAGGAGGCAACATAAAGAATCAGTTATAATAAACCAACATAAAGAATTAGTTATATAAACCATAATCACCAACATATGTGAACTGCTTATTGTGAAACTGCTAACTAGACCCTTTTTTTAGATCTAACCACCATCAGAACCAAGCATCACGCGGGGTTAGATCTAAAAATGGGTCTAGTTTAGATCTTTTAGATCTTTTTTAGATCTAAAAGATCTAAAAAAAGCACCAATATGAATCAGCACCAACATCAGAGTTACCAACATCACAGATCTTTTTAGATCTAAAAAGATCTTAAAAGGGAAATCGCGTGTATTCAATACCACCCACCCCACAGACTTCCCATATCCCACCAGAAATATCAATCAGAACCAAGAACCATCATCCCTTTTAGATCTAAAAAGATCTAAAAAGAACCAAGAACCTACAAAAATAAAAAAGGGTCGAGTTTTAGATATAAAAAGGGTCGGTTTTACATCACAAATATGAATCAGAACCAAGAACCACCAAAAAATATCCGGGGGACAAAGTCATACGTGTTTTCCATTTTTTTCCGGTCCAAATTTATCACAAGGAACTGGCCCCCTTGTGATTGCCCGTGTGGGGAGTGGGGATTGTGGTCACTACATTCATTTTACGCTAGACGAAAACTCACCATTTCCGACTATTCACCCACAATGGAGGTACTTCAGAGGTGTCGCTGCATCCGGATGGGAAACTTTATATCACGATCAACTACACATGTATAATGAGATTAGACAAACACAAACATAGTATATGATTACTGATTTATGTTGTAAATAATTATACAGACAAAACATTGTAAATGATTACTGGTTTATGTTGTAAATAATTATACTGACAGAACATTGTGAATGATTACTGATTTATGTTGTAAATAACTGTCTGTATTATTTAAATTAACAATACATTATTGATTTATGTTGTAAATAACTGTTTGTATTATTTAAATTAATTCTTTGGCCAGGTGAAACAAAATAATCCTTTCTTGTGTCGCTGTCAGAGAGGATTGATTATAGAGAGGATATCCCGTAAAGAAGCTAGTTATGGTCAACCGTATTACGCATGTCCTCTTTCAGTGGTAAATAATCATACGTTTGCTTAGTTATGTAAATTATTTGTTTGTTAATAATACATTTCTTATTATTTTCTTAACATGTAATAGCCAGGAACAGATAACTATGGGTGTCGGTACTTTATGTGGAAGGATGCGTTTCAAAAGAAGTACTTTAGTCAAGCCTCTTCTTCAACGCAGTGCTCAAACTACGTTGCTAAAGATAATCAAATTGACAAGCAAGCTTATAAGATTGACCAGCTTGAAACAAGAAACAAGATGTTAGTGTCTCAAAACAAGATGTTAATGACAAGAAATAAGTCGCTCGAGGCATCACTGGAATTGGCAAGAAATTCTGAGGATCACGCATGTCAGTCGGGTGCAATGTTCCATGAGCTTTTAGATGACATTAATAATCTTCACATGTAGTAGGTGTTGTTTTTAAATAATGTGTTAATGTTCTTGTTTAGTTGAATAATAACAGTTGTTTTTGTAGTTGTTTAATGTGTTAACGTTAACGTGTTATTTTTTAATGTGTTAATTAAATAGAAACACGTAAGACGAATACATTGTAGTTGTTTAATGTGTTAACGTTAACGTGTATAAAAAAACATTACACAAAATAAACATTACACAAAAAAATAAACATTACAAAAAAGAAATAATAATAATAATAATAAATAAATAAAAAATAATAAATAAAAATAAAAAATAAAGAAAAAAAGAAAAAGTACCAAAAGGAAGGCTACCCCCACTAGGGGGTGCCTCATTTGTAAAAATAGGGGGTGCTTGGTTATAACGTCCCAATTTGATATATAAAGTGGCTAATTTGAGTTGACTAGCCTCGATGACTTCATTACGACGCGAAAGAGGATGATATAAAATAAGTTTGATACCGAGGATAATTCAAAATTCAAAAACTTGAACATGTTTGGTGGGTCTATTGATAGCCCTACTAAAGCCCACAAGAGCAATATTGTTATGGCCCATTCATCACATACATATTCTACCAAAGAGTTGAGATCAATATAAATCTAATATTTTTTATAGATCAAAAGAACCAATCTTAGCCATCCATTTTTCATCTATATTAATAAAAAACCATTTTCTAAAATAATAATAATAAAAAAAAAAAAAAAAAAAAAAAAACAATATATCTTGCAAACGATAAATCTTCAAGCTACAAAAAATACACCATCGCAACGAGAATTAAATTATCTATCTATAGATATGCATTTCTTTATACTTTCGACGAACTTTTTTTTTTAAATTTTCGCCCATAAAAATCATATGTGATTTGTAAAAATCACATGTGATTTGTAAAAATCACATGTGATTCGTAAAAATCAAATCACATGTGATTTTTACAAATCACGTGTGATTTTTCTGGGCGGAAATTTTGAAAAAAAAAAGTTCGTCGAAAGTATATAATAATGCATATCTATAGAAAGATAATTTAATTCTCGTCGCGATGGTATGATTTTTTTGGCGTAACGATTAACGGTTTGCGAGATATTTAATTTTTAAAAAAAGGGTGAAAGTTTATATTTTTTGTTTTGATAAAAAAAAATGAATAGTTAAGATTGATTAATTGTATTTATGACAAATATGAGATCTATATTGAACTTTTGCCTTCTACCAAAAGTTCACTGACATCAATTGTTAGTCTATTTTATCAAAAAGCTGTCTCCAAGATTTCGTCTGGTTCCAACAAGTTTCAACATGAAAGTTCTAGTGCTGGAGTCAAATTAGCTATAGAGAACGGTGACCGGATCTACACACACTCCTTGTGTTAGATAGATACTTTGAATGATGTCTAGTCTAGCACGCGGAATTTACTAGCTAGCACTTAGAAGATTTATTTGTTTATGTTTTGTATGATTTGTATGTAACAGTGAATGAACAATGAAAACAATAATTCAACTTCAACGATTCAATATTATTAATGAATAATACGAGTACTCTTAATTAGTACTAGGGTTTACAACCTTGAATCTTAACAAAAACTCGATATATATCTTAACCTTCACCTAGGAGATCCTTTTATAGACTAAGGATTCCTTTACAAGATAACTATCACCTAATCGTATAAGATATACACAATATCTTTTGATCTTTTCTATAATTATCTTTTACAAAAACATAAACCGTACTAACTTCTTCATATAACCGTACTAACTGTTCTTGTCTTCAAAACTCATTAGTAGTACTAACTTTCACATTCAGCCGTACTAACTGCTTAAGCTTAATTCCTAACAATCCTCCCCTAAACTTATGATTTCTTCCCAAATCACTAAGTTTCTTCAAATTAAGCTTCATCTCCTATATGAGGGGGATTCTTCCCAACACCTTTCATAACTGTCTTTTACTACTAATCTTTCTTTGTTCTGCAAGGTTGAAAATCTTTGTTACCAACAAATCTGCCATTTCAGAATCTTCTTCAAGCCTCAGTTTTGTATACAACATAGACACTAAAACACTTGATCTGAGTGGATAATCCTTTTCCACTAACATATAGATTTCTATGTCATCCTTAGTAGAAACTCTGTGCACTCCACACGTATCAAACAACTTCCAAGAGACATCTTCAACTTGTGCTTGAAATCTCTACATTGATTCTCCACTATCAGGTTCATAAATCCTTTTCAGCTGCACCCATAACTCTTTATCTTTGTCTTCAAGTGGATCTTGAACTCTGAATCTTTCTTTTACTAAGCTCCACAACTGATTAAGATCTTCTCTATCAAAACCTTTTAGTAGATCTTCAAACAGCTTGTATCTCTCAGTAATACCTCCAAGTCTTATGATCTTCCATCCCATCATCCTTCCATCAGTGAAAACTTCCCAGCCAATGATAGGATATTTGACTTCTAATGGTTTGATATTTGTAGACTCTGGAACTATCACCATCATATTCTTGATTTGCTCATTGGTCAATCCTTCTTCACCAGACTTCAACTTCTTTGCAATATCATATTCCAGAACTTCTGGTTCTCTTTTCTTTCTCTTTGTAGCATCCTTCTTGTCTGAAGTATTAAGTCTTGCATATGTCTCATAGAAAGCCTTTTCTATCTCAGCATCTGTCTTTCCAATGAAATCACTCATCTTGTAATTTGCTTGGTTCTTCAAATAATGCTTCATAAAATTGACTTGTTCTTTCTTGGTAGGCATCTTTGTCTTGTAACCATGCTTTTGCCTATCTCTAATTCTCTGCATTAAGTCTTTCCAAGTAGCTTCTTTATTCTTTGACAAGATGAATTCTTTAAGTTTCTCTGACTTTTCTTCTTCACTTAGATCTTCATCTCTAAGAATCATCATTACTTGAGCTCTTATAATGAAATCAGAATCTAACAGATATTGTAATTGTTAATTGAAGACTTCTTGATCAACATCTTCAGATCTTGTTCTCTCCATGAATTCAGCTATGTTTCTTACATCATCTGCAACCAACCTCCTTGCTAATTCTGCATCTTGAGCTATCTGAGCTTGTTCATCAGCTAAATCCTTGTCTAGAATCTCTCTTGCTACCTTTGCATCAAAGTCTATTTGAGCCTGAGTTCTTGGTTTTGTTTTCTTGAGCCTTTCTAGTACTTGAGCAGCTTCTTGTTCTTGAGTAGCTTCTTCTAGTGTCATAGGCTTTTTACCCTCATCTTCCCTTTTTCTAGCATATTCCTCTTCAGCCGTAGTATCACCAGTTGGAACTGTCTCATGCTCTGTATCAACTGTTGGAACTGCTTCAACAGTTGGAACTTCTTCAGCTTCTTGAGTACCAGTCTGAACTGCTTCATGTGTCTCAGTAGTTTCTTCTATTTCCATATCAACATTACTAGAACCTATATCAAATTTTTCTTCTTCTCCTTCATTTTGCCTCCCCTGAGAACCTGATCCATCTCCCTTGCCTTTATTTGATTTCCTCCCCTGTTTGGGAGAATCACCATCATCACCATCAAAATCATCTGAGTCATCATCATCAGAAGAATCCAAAACTACCTTTGCCTTTTTCTTCTTTAATTGCTCTTCAAGTTTCTTCACCATAAGAGTCAATTTGGAGTAGACCCGGGCAAAATTCTTTTAGTGAGCTTTGAGTTCTTCATTGTTCTTCTTTATCTCCTCCTCCAAAGTTTCTACCTTCTCAACTAGTTTGGTACACAATTCCATCAATTCAGTATGTGAAGTACTACCCTCATCACTTCTAGTTGTGTTACCTGCTAGGAGAGGTGAATCATGGGGAAAGGATCTAGGAATCACTCTGGGTGTTTCCCTTCTCCTATAAGTGATGTGAATTTGGGATGTTTGGGTCCTTTCAGGAGCTGAAGTAGATGTGTGATGGGGATCAGTTGGTGGTACTGAACCTTCACCCACTTCAGTTTGAAGCATTTCAGGAAACAATGGAACTACTACTCCTTGAAAAAGCCTACTAGCCATAGCCATGTTTTGAAAAACTTTTGATTGAAGGCTAGGAGTAGCAAAAGTTTCTGTTGGTTTTGTAAGCATGTATGTCTTTTTATTCAAAAGAGTTTGAACAAATCTTGGATACATTAGAAACTTGGTTTTGCTGTTTACATTAGATGCCATACCCTCAAAAATAAATTTTGAAAAGTTAAAAACCTTGTTTGTAGACAAACAAATGAGAGCAATAGCAATATTGCTACTGAACTGCTCCCAAGCAGTCTTTTTAGGACTTAAACAATGTAAAAGGGTATGTATCAAAAATCTCCATTGAGGTGAGAAACATCCTTTTTGAAAAGTTAATTTGTGTTCGGATGTATCATACCCCATTTGGGCAAGTTCTTTCCATATTTCAGTGTTGTACATAGTGTTGATACCATCTGAGTCTTTTAATTTAAGATGTCTCCTAAGTATAGACTCGGTAACAACAAAAGATACATCATCCACTTCAGAGTGAATTTCTAAGTCTCCATTTTCACTAGTCAAGACAGTAGCATTCTGCCAGAACTGTGTGATATGAGAGACATAAAGAGTAGGAGAAACGGTTAGAGCATACCTTATGTGAAAGTGGTTTAGAAAGTCCACAATCTCATAAAATTTTGGTCAATCTCCTTCCTCTGTTTTCTCTAGAAACACAACCTGATTGTGACGCTTAACAAATTCCAAATTAGCCATTTGTTTTGATGAAGAGTGAAAGATTATAGCAATAAGATGATCGTTTAGAGTGGAATTGAAGTTTTATGCAACCAATTGGGTTTTTATAGATACTGTTAGGGTTTTGAGAATTTTGCGAACGCGATAAATTATCTTGGGAAATATATTAAATCAATTTATGGTAAAAAGATAATTATTTGAAGAAAAACCCCTATAAGTATGCTTCAGAATAACGGGTTTATCCCAACGGCTAGAAATTAATTACTGACAGATTTTTACAACGGCTAGTTGAGCCGTACCAACTTTTAACGAACAGTACAAACTGCTGGAAAAATTTTATTGAGCCGTATGAACTTATTGAAAAGATTTAAAATACCATGGCTCAAATATAGTTTTTAGCAAACTATCAGCTATCAACGAATTTGATATGTCTTTACCAATAGCCGTTTGCTTTGGACTAGCCAACTCTTCATAGTTAGATATGGTGAGCTGATAACCATACAATTTTTGGTAAATTGTCAACCATCAACGGATTTGAGAAGTCTTTACCAGATACCGTTTGCTCTGGACTAGTTGGTTCTTATGTGGGTTAGACATGGTGAACCAATTACCATTTGTTGTGTGCACAGATAACACACTGAGCTCCAAATCACCATATAGTCCAAAACATATTAACTCCTTGGTGCTTTTCATCCAAAACCTGCAAGTTTTAGTCCAAAAACAAAGAAACAAGCCACAAAGAACATGTCTCACAATAAAAAAAAGTATATGACTAACATTGCACTCAAAAAGAAAAATTAATTTCCTTGTGGAACCCAAGCCAAAACAGACTTAGGCTTTCCTCTTGCATCAACATAATTCATTCTTTTCAAAACAATTTTAGCACCATTAGGTTTGATGGGTCTCCAAACCCAACATGCTGATGCATTCACTCCAGTACCCATATTTCCCTTAGCAGTGTTTTTATTAACACCAGTACCAATTACTCTGCTAGCAGTTGGAACTGCTGGCTTGGTAGTTGTTACCTTGGGTTTCCAAACTTGGTTTTTCACTACTTCTCTGTGATAAAAGGTTCTGTTGCCAATCTTTTGTGCTGTTTTAAAAACTATTTGTGCACCTTGAATTGTTGGCCTTGGGTGAACAGTTCTAATAGGACTGACAGTTTGAACTGCTGGTCTATCAGTATGAACTTCTCTTGGTCCAGACCTCAAAAGAACTGACCTGGGTATCATCTTAGCATTTGTAGGGTGAGAAGGAGGTCTTACTGAGTTCAACCTAGGGGTTGAATACCTGGTTACTCATTTATCACAAAAGGCTGCAAGATGGTCAAAGCTACCACAAAAGTAACAAGCTTTCCTATAGCAGACAAAATCATCACCCAGTTGGTGAGATTTGAGGTCATTCCAATTCCTTTGGTTACCTCTGGGCTTGTTTGTAGCTCTATACATTTCTGCATACCTAACTGGTTGTCTAAAAGGTTTAGCATTTGATCTAGGCCTAACAGTCTCAGTTTTAACCATCTTTGGAACTTTTGGTTCCTCCACCTTAACACTAATAGGCTTAACCTCAGCCTGATCATCCTCATCATCAGAAGTCCAGTCCTCAATGGTTGGAGCATCTGAGTCCTTAGCTGAGGACACCTTATCCTCAGAAAGTGAGGCATCACTTGCACTCTCATACACAGGTTTATCAACTACATTCTCTTTAGGTTGAGGACCATACTTAAGCTCAGGTAGTTGAAATTCTGGAAGTCCTGTGTGTTCTAGGTCTATGCCTGGTGGTGTTGGAATTCCTCTATAGGGAGGTGGAACTGACTTATAACCTAGGCCTGACTTAGCTTTATTGAGGATCTGACACTCAACAATCTTACTAACACCCTGAGTTGCAAATTCTAGTGTGTCAACAGTCATTTGAATGTTCTGATTTGCTTTCTTAGCCTGATCCAGCTCATGTTTTAACACACTAATCTCATTTTCTCTAAACATTAAATCTCTCTTAAGAACAGCTACAGTATCACTAAAGGTAGACTCATTTTCCTTATAGTGAACTATCTGTTCTTCTAATACAGCCAAACCTCTCTTATGATTTGCTAAATTAAAAGCAGTCTGGTTTAGCTCTATTCTCTGATTATCATACTGTTTTCTAAGTGTTTCTAATTCTTTTAATGCATCACATGATTTAGAACATTTAGAAACTTGTACCTCAGAGTCTGAGAATGTCATCTTCTTCTTAATCAAATTCGTCTGGATCTTCTAAATCAAAGTATCAGTAACCTGGCTCTGATACCACTTGACCGGATCTACACACACTCCTTGTGTTAGATAGATACTTTGAATGATGTCTAGTCTAGCACGCGGAATTTACTAGCTAGCACTTAGAAGATTTATTTGTTTGTGTTTTGTATGATTTGTATGTAACAGTGAATGAACAATGAAAACAATAATTCAACTTCAACGATTCAATATTATTAATGAATAATACGAGTACTCTTAATTAGTACTAGGGTTTACAACCTTGAATCTTAACAAAAACTCGATATATATCTTAACCTTCACCTAGGAGATCCTTTTATAGACTAAGGATTCCTTTACAAGATAACTATCACCTAATCGTATAAGATATACACAATATCTTTTCTATAATTATCTTTTACAAAAACATAAACCGTACTAACTGTTCTTGTCTTCAAAACTCATTAGCAGTACTAACTTTCACATTCAGCCGTACTAACTGCTTAAGCTTAATTCCTAACAAACGGAGTGGAGCTTCCCGCTCATTCTCTTACTAGTCTTAAGTGTGTGGAAAAAAGTTTAATATTACGTTCTCTCAAATGCAATCACAATAAGAACTTGAAATACAAACTGTACCGCGACAATTTAAAGTGGTATCGTCGGATTGCAATCAATAAATTTATGGAGTATAGAGTGTATTATGATGAAGATTCAGAGTCTGATGATGACTCAGATCCTGTTGTTACGTGATTCCAAAGGCGCTTATGAGGTGAAGTTGTTAAGAGAGTTGTCTTGGTGTCATGTAGGATGATGTTTGGGTGTAGTTGTTAGAGGTGCTTCTTGTTTCAGTTTCGCTGTTTGGCGATTGTTTTACTTAGGATGATTATAGATGGTAGTCGTTAAGAGTGCTTACGGTTGTAGGTTTTGTGTTATTATGTATTTTAGCCGTGTTGTAATATCTCGCTACGTATATAGAAAAATTATCGTTAAAAAAATATAAGTTTGATATATACATGATAAGCTTATCTTGTTTTAGAATAAATTGCAAAAATCGTCCTCGTGGTATAGCCAAATTGCACGTTTCGTCCTTGTGGTTCATTAAGTGCAAAGATGGTAAGTATTTTCTACTGTTACGTGCACTTTTGGTCCATTATTTTAACCGGCGTTAAGTGAGTTCCGTTAGTCGTTACACGTTAGCCATTTTGGATAACGATCGTTGCAGCGCCCATCCTTTACACTAACAGCCGTTTATAATTTTTTTTTTCGAATTTTTTTTCGTCCGGTTTTTTTTTCGATTTTTTTTTTGAATTTTTTTTTCATCAAGCAATTTCTTTTTTCGTAAATGTTTTTTTATATAAAAGAGTTTTTTTTTTAATTTTTTTATTATTATTATATATATATATATATATATATATATATATATATATATATATATATATATATATATATATATATATATATATATATATATATATATATATAGAATCTAGATCAAATAAGATCAAACTTAAAGTTGTAAAAATGAGATCCAACTAAAATTTGATAAATGATACTTTCGTTAAAATTAAATTAATTTTTTTATTAATTACAACTAAAATTGTTAAAGTCTCAATGGTTTTCTTTTTAAAATTGACGAAACCGAGGTGATACATTTTGATTCGACATGTAAATTTATAATTGTGTATCACTAATCCAAACTCATGTATCAGTTGGTTATTAGTTGCTAAAATGTTAATTCATATTAATATTTTATTTTTTGTGTATTATTGCTAATATGGTTATTTATAAATATTTTTAGTGGTTGTTTAGACTAGATCTTATTTTTACAACTTTAAGTTTGATCTCACATTAACTCTCCTATATATATATATATATATATATATATATATATATATATATATATATATATAAACCGTTTTTAGATAAAAAGTTTTTATATAAAACTTTTTTATATAAAAATGCTTTTATATTAAAAAATTTGTAAAATTTTTTTTATATAAAAATAGTTTTTATAAAACGTTTTTATATAAAAGCATTTTTATATAAAAAAAAGTTTTATATACAATCGTATAAAAACATTTTTTTATACGTTTTTAATATAAAAAAATTCACATGTGACGAAAAACGTATATATGTTCCAAAAAATTTTATACGTTTTTATAAAAAAGTATACATGTTCTAAAAACGTAAGAAAAACGTAAAGATTTTTATACGTTTTTAGAGTAAATTGCAAAAATCGTCCATGTGGTTTGGCCAAATTGTACGTTTCGTCCTTGTGGTTCATTAAGTGCAAAGATCGTCCTTATTTTTCAGTGTTATGTGCACTTTTGGTCCTCCATCATTGCAAAAATTGTCCTTGTGGTTTGCCAAATTTCAATGTTGAAGGACCAAAAGTGCACGTAACAGTGCAAAATAAGGACGATCTTTGCACTTATTAAACCACAAGGACGAAACATGCAATTTGGCCAAACCACAAGGACGATTTTTTCAATTTGAGTAAATTGCAAAAATATTTTCTAAACGAAATTTTACGTTTAGAACATATTTGTTCTCAAATTTTACGTTTTTATATATGTTCTAAACGTATAAAATTTTACGTTTTTATAAAATTTGAGTAAATTGCAAAAATATGTTCTAACCGAATTTTATTTATATGTTTTTATATATGTTCTAAACGTATAAAATTTGAGTAAATTGCAAAAATATGTTCTAAACGGAATTTTACGTTCAGAAAAATATGTTCTAAACGAAATTTTTATATATGTTCTAAACGAAAAACGTATATATGGTCTCAAATTTTAGGTTTAAAATATATACGAAAACGTAAAAAAAAATTACGTTTTTTGTACTTTTTTAGAACATATATATTTTTTTATAAAAACGTATAAAAAAAATTAGAACATATTGATGCGCGCGTGTGTCGTTGCGGTTTAGCAGTATTAATGCCTACTCAAGTTTTAAATTTATATTTAGCCGACTTATCAATAACACACACACTTAACGAGCAGTGTACCCGGTCAGTATGAATATAATGGTAAGTAGAGTGTCGATCACTAAGAGTGAAACGTATTATCTAGTTATTCTAATCAGTATTTTAATATCTTAAGTTAGCTATACAACCTAATCTAACGCAGGGGGGTTCAGCCTGAGAGACTGGCACGGTTTGGTTATGATTAAATATAAACTAAACTAATGAGCATGAATCAGCGATTAGCACACACGTACACAGATAGATACTTGAGACTATAAGAAGACCTGTCCTGAGAATTAAGTAGCTTGTCACTTGTTTTATTGCTAGTTTTATATGAAGTGTATATAATTAACCCTTTCTCGTTGGCTCTAATCTTATCGGCGAGTAAACCCTTAATGATCACTTATGTCTATCCCACTATCCTAGAAACGATAGAATAAATAGGCGAGGAAGGGGCATGGCGACCCAAGCAATGCTCAGCTAGACACAAAGGTTATCAATGCACTAATAAAAGTCACCAAAGACATCAACATATAAACTTTAATTAATGGGAAAGCAATTTTAAAGGGTGCCCATGATTTTCCGTAGTCACATGGAATCGGCCCATCAATCCTGATGAATTAAAGTGTACTAATACAATAAAACAAAACTACTTAATGAATTGAATATATGCAGGACCTTCTTACAGCTCTTGTATCTTCGTTTAGGGTGTGTCTTGTGCTGCTAATACGTCTGAATTCGGCTGGTATCTTGCACTGTCCAACTAAAGCTCTTGAACAAAAGACTTCTCGAAATTCGTCTGGTCTTGGGGTATTTATAGTTTCTGTCTGAGGGTTAGATGCGGCGTATAGGATAAGTAGATGCGGCGCATTGACTTAACTTCGCGTGGGGTCCAAGATTAATATATTCAGGAATATTCGTACACCGCCTTAAGATGAGGCGTAACTCCATTTCTCCATGCGGCGCATGTCCTTTGCTGTCTTGGATCGCAACTTGTGAAATCTTGATAGTGATGCACCGTATGTAAGAAGTATGTTGCGGCGTATCTGGAGCAGAATGATCTTGATCTTTTACATTTCATCAGACTCTTAACATCTTGCTTGTTTTGCTCCATAATTAGTCCAAAATCGCCAAGTTTCACATAATACTTGTTTTTACCTGAGAATTACAAAAGTAAATATTAACGTATCAATTCTCATACATAATATAATAAAACAAGTCAAATAAATAGGATAAATGATGATAATAAAATGTACTTATTTGAGTTCATCAAATATCCCCCCACTTGAACTTTACTTGTCCCCAAGTAAACCTTAGAATAAATCTTATGAAAATGTATTCTAAAAGATATTAGGATTTATTTTTATATTTAAGCATGTATTCGTTTTGTCATAATTGCACAACCAAACACTTAACGAATTAGAAATAAAATAAAATATTTCGATAAAAGCAAATCTATTCGTTTAACTGTCTAGTCGTGACGAATATTCTATCATAAGCATGGCAAGTATACGCATCTCCCCCACTAAAGCCAAGGAATAACAAGTCTAAAGCGGTAAAAAGGGTTTGTTGGTTAAGGGTTAATCATTCTTCTTAATCTCTATCGATCTCATATTCCAGAAAAGGCGACAAAATCACAAATACATGATCGAATCCACGACCACGATACTTGCAATTGCTCAAATCCTTAACTCGAATAAGCTAAAGATAGGACCAAGTAATCTTTACCAATAATATTATATCAAAAAGGGCGAAAAAATCATAAATACATAGCCGAATCCACGACTACGATACTTAAGATTGCTCAAATCCCTAATCTCAATAAATCAAAGGTTTGGATAAAGAATGATATAGGGTATGTATAATATTTGGGATACAAATTGGTGTAAAATGAAAAATAAACAAAACAGAAAAATTAAAATCCTAAGTGTGGTAAATTACTTTCCCAACCATCCCATGAATAAGACTCATATCATTGAATAACTCACGCTTTAACACTTGAAACACACGCTTTAGGTAGACACGAATTATACTCAACATGATCTCAATCAAAGAATAACCTTAGTTGGCGTTCCCATAACGGCCAACTCCCATTCAATCCATAAATATAATATACAACAAATAGTGGTGATATCGCCCACTTAATACAAAACTTTACATAAGTTGGTTAAAACAAACTTCCAACTTTTCCTTTTTCTTTTTCTTTTCTATTTTTTCGATTATTTATTTATTTATTTATTTTATTTTATTTTATATATTTATTTTTTTTTGACATCAAAAGTGTAAAATTTCACAACTTTTCTATCACTATTTTTTCGGATAATTTTTCCATACTTTCAGAAATAACTGTAATAGCGAAAGTAGCAAACACACGAAAAATAAACTCAAAGGTATACAATATTTACTTTCATACCAATTGCATTGTGCAATTTCCTGACTCAACCAAAGATAATGAATTACGCACGCGAACACAGGTAATGTAAGAAAACACACTTTGCTTAAAGCAATTAACCAACCACGGATTTTAATCTACAGGGTAGGTTAAGGTGTAAGAGTGTAACAAAACATTATAACAAAGGTGTAAGAAACGAAAGGAATGGCTCTGAGTGTTTTTCTAGGGGTATCTTACTCTAAAAGTGAGAGTAACAAAGGGTTTATACGGGGGTTAACTAACCAGTGTAGTTAGTTAATATCACATAACATATAAAGGCTATTTGGGTGTAATCCTAGAAATTTACCAATTTAGACAAGTCATTCCAATTATATAGATAATACTTATTATGGTGGTCTCGAATAGTATACAAGCCAAGTTCTAAAGTTTACAAGTCACCGGCACACTCATAGATTTATGAATTTTGATAAGTTCACAATTTTTGGAAATAATGTTATGTGTGCAGCTATGTAATTTAGACTTTAAACAAAAACATGCTAAAAATTTTAAATTTTGATATATTAAGCACATTTTAAGCATATTTTGAAAAAGTTTAGGACAAGTAAGTGTTCTAATTCTCCAATCCCCCCACTTAAGTTAAACAACGTCCTCGTTGTTTGTGTCAAAGGTTAAAAACTGGAAAATAAAAGAATTAGAACAGAAAAACTCCCCTGAGATTTGCTCGGTATGATCCTCCTTTATTCTTAAAAGAGCAAAAATCAACTTTCTTGTGGATGATAACGTTTAAGCTTCATAAATGATGTATCCACAGGAATGCAGGAATCTATAATACCATCAAGACTTTAACACACCTGAGTTAAGAAGGTTCAAACTTGCATAATACATTAGTAGTTAGTAAAAATAAAACTTAAAAAATTAAAATGAAAATCATCAGGTCAGTCAATACGCCGTATCTTATGGAAAAAGATACGCCGTATCGAGCCTGGAATAAATACGAATCAGAATAAAAGATGCGTCGCATCCTTAACCAGGGATGCGCCGCATTAAAATACTGACAGAAAGTTTTAAAGGCAAAAGTAAAAATGCAGAAAATTAAATAAGATATGACCAGTGCAGGCGATGCGTCGCATCTTAGGTTTGAGATGCGCCGCATCCTCTGCAGGTCTGACAGACTCGACACAGAACAGAAAAGTAAAAAATTTTCGGGTTGTCTCCCGGTCAGCACTTGTCTTTATTCCAGAGTCTTCAAGTTGGACTCACGTTCAGCTCCTTATTTTGTTCTTGTTACGTGTCATCCTTCTTCTTTCATCCGAAAGATGCTCCCGTATAGTTCCGCAACATTTTCTTCCGTTCGACTTAATCTATTATATTTTTTGGTCTTCGTCGCAACATATTCTTCATCAGGTCCCAAAGAATATTTGATGACTTTAATTTTTTCAGAAATTATCATGGGTGGGTCATTATAAGGGATCCCAAGTAGTCGACACTTTCTCTTGATGAATTCTTCTTCGTTTTTATCAACAAACTTGAAATAAGGATCCTCATTCAAATAGTCATCAAGTTCATCAATCAATTCTCCTCGCGACTCATCGTTATTATCATAGGAATCATAATTAACCACGTTAAAGGATTGATAATAATCTTGAATCTCATCCCACTCTTTTTTCAATTCCCATTGTAAGCGTCGACTAAGCTTTGTGTAATCATCAAATTGTCCATGCACCCATTCCCAGAAAGTAGTGTTCGATGCTCCCTTTAGTTCTTTTAAGTAGTTGATTCTACCTTTTTCTTGTAAAGCCTCTGTTTTACGAGGGCAGTCTTCAACTTTTTCGTACCAATCATCGTCTTCAAAGTATACATCGTTTCCAACCCATTTCATTCCAATTATACTTCCCCCATTACAGGTTCCATCATTCTTATAATCACAGGTTGGTCATTCACTACTTCCATCCTTGAAATTGAAAGGTTCACAAGTGTGATTAACATGCTCAAATTCCCATGGTTTATCCCAAACCCATGGTATTTGGTCATTCCATTCGTAGTACCAGGTGTTTTTGAACTCATCATAAGTTTTGAATCCTGGTAGATCTCCAGTTAGCACATCAGCGTCGATTTGAAGAAGGTAATTAAATTCTTTGAATTGTTTGCACAAGGGTGTCTCATAATTGAACACATCAATGTCTATGCAGAACAATTCTTCAATGCCTTCCTTGATCGTTGAATTGTCATCTGACGATCCATTGTTGCTCTCTACTTCCTCATCTTCCCCTCTCATCCAATATACCCATAACACATCTTTAGTAGCTCGGTCCATGCTCTTATGGTTATTGAACTTACTAGCTAACCAATTTGAAAAATCAACATTGTTTGGATCGTGGTTAACGTCAAAGCAAGTGTTACCAATCATGTTCCTTCTTATCTCCATGAACTCATTAAATTGTTCTTTAAAACTTCGTGTCAACCATGAGGTCACAATCCGTTTGACTTCATTCATAGGAGCAAATTTGGGATCGCCGTACTTAAGTTCAAGCCACTCTTCTAAAGAGATATCCATCAACCTTACCAACTTTTCATGAAATAGTATCTCCGATTCAACATACATTCTTTCGTTATCCAGATAGCTTTTATCTAATCCCCAATACTGTTCGGAATAAGGCATATAAGAAGTTTGTATAGGTTGGACTTCATAGCTTTTGTTGCTCGATTTGTTGACTGCATTTGCTGAGTTCATGTATTCAATTTGGAATTTCCCATCTTTTTCTTCGATAGTAGTCCAAGTTAATCCTTTAGATTCAATGATGGGCCATAAGAGTAACAATTCATCTTCAGTGTAGCTCATTAGTAAATCATAAGAGAATATCCCATCTTCAATATTGCATAAGCGTTTGAATTCCATATAAGTAGCTTCAAGAGGGGTCTCCCAAGAAAATAAATCGGCACCAATTGTGAGTACATTGAAGTTGATTTCGGATGAATCCGAAAGCAAGAGTTCCTTTTCAAATTCTGAGCTTTTAGTAATGCTTAATGCTGGGAACTTGCTCAAGCTAACTTCATAGTTATCACACTCGTCATCACTTTCCAGAATTAACGGCTTTTTGGTGCGGGACTTTTCATAGTTGTAGAATCCAAGATCTCACTCTTCTAGGATTATAGAAACAATGATTATATGCACAGCGGAATAACAATAATAAGAACAATCAAAGTTTCTTAACAAGGTTTTTCTAATAACCAGAACAATGATCCTCTATGGATCTCTCTAAAATATTTTCCTGGAGTTGTTATTTTCTCTCAAGAAGTGTACCTAAAACTAAAGACATCTGTTCCTTTTATACACAAGGAACACTAATACAATAATAAATAAAAATATCAATGCATATCACTACCTAAAATAGTTCATGCATATCCTAACAAACTAATAAATAACACGGAATAACTATATCCGTGTCTTCAGCAGGAACACTATAAGTCTTCAGCAGGAACACTATGTCAGCAGAAACCATCTATAGCTTCAGCAGAATCCTGTCAGAAGAACTTCATCAGTAGGAACTTCCAAAATTCCCAACAATCCTCCCCTAATCTTGAATTTGACTACGTTAAGTTCAAGATTCCTGATAGATCTTTAACACTTCATAATAAGAGGATTGAATTTCGAACATCAGCAGCAAAGAATCAAATGAACCATATCTCTATGAATGGCAAAACTTTAAACTTCAGGTCTTTGCAGCAACAAATGACATAAGGTACATCAAAACAATTTAGTTTCAGACTATTCTCATCACATCCAGGTGTGTAAACTCCTGTGAGAGGTGAATCATTGAAAATAATGGATTTGATGTCTCTTTACCAATAGCCATCACTACTGGAGTAGCCAAATGTTTAAGTTCGAAAACTATGGTACACTGATAACCATCTGATTTATTAGCAAACCAGCAACTATAAACGGATTTGAGATGTCTTTACCTGTAGCCGTTTGCTCAGGACTAGCCAATTCTTTGGTTTCAACTGAACCTTGGTGAATTGAATACCAAATATGGATACCAAATGTCTTTACCACAAACCATACTTTTGTGGACTAGCCAATTCTTTGGATCCCAGAAAGGGTTACATCCATGGTGAATTGATGACCATTTCAACTCTCAGCAATGAAGCATGGGTGAGTTGAGTACCCTATAGCTTTTAGCAAGCTATTATAGCTATCAACAGATTTGATGTGTCTTTACCAAAGCTGTACCCTTTGGACTAGCCAACTCTTTTATGGACACAAGTCACATCTGGTGAGTTGATAACCATCAACAGAGTAATACAACAAACCTGCATTAAAGTTAGTACACAAAGATTTTTTTTTTTTTTTTTTTAAACTAAGAATAGAAACAAACAGAAATAAAAGGGAAAAAAAAAAAAAAAAACAAACAAATGAAAATGATTTTTTTTTAACAAATCAAAAAGAAAGTAAAGAAAGAAAATGAAAATGAAAATGATTTTTTTTTTTTTTTTTTTTTTTTTTTTTATAATAATAACAGCAGCAGAATCCGAAGTTACCAGCAGAAATGAGCAATTAGCAGGAACGGGAACACTATCAGCAGAAATAAAGAACTACCAGCAGGATCATCAGCAGCAATGAAATTAATGCATCAGCAGAAAAATTAATGCAGACCAATCAATTGACCACTGATGCAAACTTCAATCATATACATTTGTACGAGGTAGTATGAATCTCCTTGAAGTCTCACGTGAGTACACTGATCAAAAACCAAATGCACTAGCCGACAAAACTGCTCCAATAAATACCAATGGTACGAGAATACTACTTCAGCCAATCAAGAATATGTGAGTAACCAAATTAGCCCCATTAAATAGACCATTGACCAATTTCTATTGACCACCGACCCATTTAATTAACACAATACAATGTTAATTGCCTCATGTTGACCAACAGTTTATCCATCACCAATTAATAAATCGATCAATCAGTATGCAAATAGACTTAACCCCACTTGTAGCATCACGTGCAGTTCACCTTTATGCAGTCAATATGCATTGATCAATTCAGTTGACTACCCCACTCGCACAAATCAAATCAGTTTCACATAATTGACCAACCACTTTACTACTTGGACTGACAGACATAATGTAAAATCAGCAATGACAACCCTTATGACTGACCACAAGGTAGGATATTCAAATCAATCCATGTGATAGAAATCCATACACCAATTTGTATAAAATAGGCATATCAGTATTTGTGTGTACAAGGCCCAAATCTATCCTCTGCACAATCTGATCGAAATTTAACTGCTATCGACTGATCTCCCAAACCAATTAATTCATCAGCAGTAACCACTCACTTAATAAAAGGAAGCAACAAATTCAACAGCTGCATTATTATAGATAGAGAACACAAACAAACTAAAAAAAAATGTTAGTTAGCACAAAATATACAACAATAAGCCTCCCCTTAGGCTTATGCCTCCCCTCAATCAGTGCACCTGACAAGGACTATTGTTCTTGGGTACCCAGAATGAACCTTTCCTTTTATTTGTCCAAGAACAACCTGTTGAGGGCTTAACACCAGTATCCCATCTTGTTCCCCCCATATACCTTGGGTCATAATAACCAGGCCAAAAACCATTCTGAAAGTAAGTGCTAGTAGGTATGTAGAATGGTCTAGCAACATGTCTTTTCCAATTGGGTTTGCTGGTTTTATGTGTTGCTTGTGGAACATATGGTGGTATGTCATTAACATTTTTCCACATTGGTCTAGATCTCTTTTGACTAGCACACACACCCATTCTCTTCTCATGAAAATCACAATCCTTAATGAGATGAGACTTACTACCACACACAAAACAAGTTTTCTTCTTAACATGACCAGCCTTTTTATTAAAACAACCATTCTTATTACAAGAAGTCCTAGAATTGTATGTATTCTTATCCGATTTATTACAAGTGAAACTAGGTAAATCTTGAACAACAATGGGGTCTTGTTTGGGTGCCCTAACTTTGGATTCAATCTCAACTTTACTATTGGATGTGGAAACACTAGAAGTAGAAGTAAAGGAGTTAGACTCAGTTGAGATGGACTCTGAGCTTTTAACATTAAAAACACTGGGGGCAGGGACATTGACCTTTGAAGACTTGTCACTTGAATCACATGAGGCATAGTCAGTAGACTTACAATCAGGGTCTGGCAAGTCACTTGACTTTTTGCCATATAGATGGTGTGATCCATCAAAGTCTTTTTGAGGAGAGCTAGGCATAAACTCACCTCTAATAGGTCCAGGGACAGCATGCAATTCCCCTTCCTTGACAAACTTAACAGGAACTTGATAGTCTACAGGTTCAGGGTCAAAAACACTATACTCATTAGGGTCATAAAATTGATCTTTCCCTATGTAGTCACCAAACCCTAAACCAAGTTTAGTTTTTACAGACATAGAACTATTAACTAACCTGTTTAGGTTTATAGATGATTCTTTCCATTTATCAAACCTAGCCAAGCTATTGTCTAGTTTAGTCTGCACTTCCTATTTTTCTAACACTACCTCAGCTTTTTCTTTCTCAGTACGTTTTAAATCAATTCTAGCACATTTTAAATCACTCTCTAACACCCTTATCTTTTCATCATAAGCAAGCTGATTCTTTTGAAACCAAATTTTTTGTTTTTCTAAAGTTTTTAAAGCTTGTTTGTAAGCCTCAACTTCTACATAACATTCATTATATTTAGGTTTCAATTCATCATAAGCTTCCTTAAGTTCATTATATCTTTCACTACAACCAAAGACACAATTATGTACCTGAGAAGTGTGTCCCATCAGTGCAAATTCTTCAGTCTTGGATATAGTGCAAGCTTCCTTTCTCATCTTCTTGGATTCAGGCTTTCCACCATACCTTGCTTTAATGGCATTCCATATCTTACTTGCATCATCCATATAATGGAATTCTGCTACAAGATCAGCAGGAATAGATTTAAGCAAGGTGGTTCTTGCCTTTGACTCTTTGTGGACTGCTAGTGTTTCATCAGCAGTTGTTGGAGGGAGAACAAAGTATTTTCCATCGCTATCTTTTCCAATCCTTTTCAAACTGTTGCCATTTTGAATCAACTTCCAGGTATTCATATCATTATTCGTGAGCCAGTGTTCCATCTTTCTAGCCCAGACATCGTAATCATCATCCATCAAATAAGGAAACATTATATCCTCCCTTTCATTGTCAAATTCTGCCATTTTAAATGGTGTGAAGAGAAGTAGAACCCAATCAGTAGGATGAAGACGATCAGTGGAAACAACACAACTGCTCACAGACCCGAATTAATGCCCACTGACTGACCTTTGCAGAATACAATGATCAGGTCCCTCACAAATATATCTCCAATGAATGAGTAACAGCAGCAAGTGATAAAAATTATGATGACAATATTATCACACACGACAATCTAATCCCACGTGATATTCCTCCAATTGCAAAATCACAAACTACAATTTAAAGTCAACAATAGCATCTACGTCCAATCACCAATTAATTCAACAATGAGATTTTAATATTAAGTTCGCTAGCATCAGATGACAAAAGATGTAGCAGTAGAGTCAAAACCACAAGCGACAAAAGCCACTTAACTGTACGATGTGAATTGATTATCGAGGCCCCACCGCTGCTACTTGATCAAATTAATATACTCCCTCCGTCTCAATTTAATTGTCCATATTTCTTTTTATGGATGTCTCAAATTAATTGTCCACTTTCCTTATTTAGTAAAAACTAGAGAATCTAAAGGAGGAATATTCCATTTTAGTGGTTGAAAATTAAAGTGGCCCCACTTTTATTAAACTTTGTGTTTTCTCTCTCCTGACAAATAAATTGAGACAGAGGGAGTAACTTTGATAAACAAGTAGTACTAGGTTAATTCGATCAAAAATTCGATCAAAAATTCGATCAAACTTTGAATGCAGCAACAATAAATTCTACCGACCAATTGATTTAACCTTTGACTCACTTATTAATTATTCGACCAGCACTAGAAATAATTAATGGCACCGACCTATTTAATTAATATTCGATAATACCTTGAAAGCGATATCCTTAAAAACAGATCGGATCTTTTCAAAACTGCTCCTCGTCTTCTTCGAATCTGCTTCTTATCGACAACGAACAACCTTGTTGAATCCCTAGATCTCGAGAGCACGAGGCTTTGATACCAATTGTAGAATCCAAGATCTCACTCTTCTAGGATTATAGAAACAATGATTATATGCACAGCGGAATAACAATAATAAGAACAATCAAAGTTTCTTAACAAGGTTTTTCTAATAACAAGAACAATGATCCTCTATGGATCTCTCTAAAATATTTTCCTGGAGTTGTTATTTTCTCTCAAGAAGCGTACCTAAAACTAAAGACATCTGTTCCTTTTATACACAAGGAACACTAATACAATAATAAATAAAAATATCAATGCATATCACTACCTAAAATAGTTCATGCATATCCTAACAAACTAATAAATAACACGGAATAACTATATCTGTGTCTTCAGCAGGAACACTATAAGTCTTCAGCAGGAACACTATGTCAGCAGAAACCATCTATAGCTTCAGCAGAATCCTGTCAGAATAACTTCATCAGTAGGAACTTCCAAAATTCCCAACAAACATTGATAATGAGAGTACCATCTGTATTGTGAAGAATCCAGTTTACCATTCCAAGACTAAGCATATTCAGATTAGGCATCACTTCATTCGGGATTGTTATGAGCACAGACTTATAAATGTGGTCAAGGTTCACACAGATGATAATGTAGCCGATCTACTCACAAAGGGATTTGATGTTTCAAGATTCAACCACTTAGTTGTGAGCATTGGGATGATTAACTGCTAGGCTACATTTGAGGGGAGGCTTTAGTATTAGTTAGTATACTTTCTTTCAGTTCTTAATGAAAGTATTGGTTTTTAGTAGTTTAGTTTAGAACCTATGTTGTATTTGAGGGGAGGCAACATAGTTATTAGTTAGAACTTATGCATGCGTCCTTTATAAGTTCTTGGTTTACTTTGAAGTGTTGGTTGTGGATAAGAAGATGGAACGTACTGCTTTGTTACTTAAAGTACTGGCTCAGCAACGTACTGCTTACGTGGACGTACTGTTCCAACGGTCAAAAAATGTGGGGCTACGGTTAATTAATTCATTATGGCGAAGATAATAAGTCCATACAAACGGTAACTTTATTATTTTGAGTTTGATTTGTTTCAATCCTATTTAAAGAAACTCTTACCTATTCACCGCCTTTTAACTTAATCCGAGACCACTCATTCACTCTTCCACCACAATCTTTCTAACGCAACACACATTCAAAACGTATCCTTCTCTAAGATTCATCATGGCTAATCGAATCACAATTAGCAAACACAACATGATCGCTAATTTAGACAAAACAGGGGACAATATTGACTTTCATGCGATCATCGATTTCTTGACTGGGTCTTCAATCAACTATTCCATTTTAGTTGATCCTGACGTTATTGGTCCATGGATACAAGAATTTTGGGCTACTGCAACAGATGAGGATGATTCTTTAATTAGGGTTGCGGTTGCTGGAAGAACTATTCGGATTTCTGAAGCCACAATTAGGGATGCTTTGATGTTTAATGATGAAGGAGGAGCTGTTCGTTTTGACAAACAAGTACTTTTGGACACTTTAAGGGATATAGGCTATGAGGGAGATCTTACGAAACTTACTTTTCAGAAGCCTTTGTTTTGTTCTCATTGGAAGTATCTAATTCATGTCTTACTCCACTGCTTAAGTCCCAAGAGTACTTCTTTTGATCAATTTGGTCAAAATATTGCATCTGCTTTAGTGGGTTTGGCTACCGATCAACAATTCAACTTTTCAAGACTTATTCTTGATGGTATGCTTTCACACATTACTAATGGTAAACCATTCTTGATGTATCCTAGGTTTGTTCAATTATTCTTGAACAAACAGCTTGAGGATGTCCCTAAACCTCAAAGTTTTTTACCCACTGTCAAACTTTCACCAAAGGTGTTTACTTTTATATCTAAGAAGAGTATCAAGTTTTCTGGAACAAACACACCTTTGACTGCTCATATATTGGAAGTTGCACAAGTCGTTAGAGATGCAGAGCAAGAGCAAGAGCAAGAAGAAAACTCTGAATCAGCAAGTCATGAGTCTCCAGTTTCAAGAGAAGATAGTGTTCCTCAACCTATTGCTTCTCAACATACTGCTTCTCAACATACTGCTACTAGGGAAGATGCTGCTCCTATGTCAATTCCTATCCATGAGGAGTCAGACCAAGGTATGAATCAACCACCATCTCCTAATGATTATACTTCCACAAATGTGTCTCAGCAATTTGGAGAAGATGAGGAAGAGATGGATACTTATGCCTTGACAAGGGAGTTAAGGAGGCTGAAGAAGGAGAGTGAGGCTCAAGCTGCTCAGATAGTCAAATTAAAGACTAAGTATCAAAGATTGAAGAAGTTTGTTTGGCCACTAGTTCAACACCACCGGTTATGGGTAAAGTCTCAGAAGAGGGGTGGTCAGAAACCTAAGAAGGCTTCTCAGTCAAAGAAGAAAAAGTCAAAGAAGCAGTCTTCATTCCAATTGGGGAGGTATTTAGAGAATTTGAATGAAGATGCTGGATTTAATCAAGATGCTGGATTTATTGATGATACTCAGATGACACCACCTGAAAATATTCCTCAAGAAACTGCTGAGAGGAAGAGTGATGAAACAGAGCAAATCAATATTAAAGAAGCTGCTGTTGAAGTAAGAAGTGGTGATACTGAGGAAGTAAATTTGGAAGGGACTGATGCTGAAAGTACTGCTCTTCAAGGTACTGTGAGGCAATTTATAATTACACCAAGGACTTTGGATTTTGAGGAAGATGTTGGTCCTTCGAATCAAGTTCAAGAGGAAGTTGGCTCTTCCAAACCAGCTCAGGAAGAAGATGTTATAGCTCATACTAACAGTGATGATGAAACGATTGCTGACATTATGATTAATATGTCAAGTCAAAGAGGCATCAGTATTCATGAAGTTGAACAACAACCTCATACTTCTTCTCAACCTACCCAGGAGTTAGATCCAAAAGACAAAGGTAAAGGGGTCATGGTAGAAAAGAAGAAGAAGAAGCTGACATTGGCACAGTTAAGAGAAATTCAGATTGCCAAAGGTGAGGAAGCAGCTAGACTATTGCAAGCTAAGTTAGATGCTGAAGAATCTAGGAAGCTTATTGTTCATCCACAAAGGCCAATTAGTAAAGCTAGAGAAAGGAATGATATGATGGCTTATCTGAAAGGTCAAGGATATACAGGTTTGGTAAAATTGACACATACAGAGATAAAGGATTTGTATGATGCTGTTAGGGAAGCTATAGAAAAGGATCTTGCAAGCATTATTTTGTTTGAAGATAAGAAGCTTGAAGATAGAAGAAAGGAAAGAGCTGTTACAAGGAGCTCAAAGAGGAAAAGAACAACAACTGATGAACAGCCATCAAAGAAGCTCAAGGATACATTTGAATTAAGAACAGACACAGTTGATGAGCTAAGGAATTACCTCAGAGTTGTTAACTTTGAACATCCAAAATTAAAAGAAGATGCTAATAAGAAGTCCAAGATATCTACTTTTTCAGTTGTAGAATCACAAGAAGGTGATTATCTGATCTTTCATAGACAAGATGGAAGTTTTAGAGTATTCAATTCATTATGGGATATACTACATCTGATTGACAGAGAGGATATGCTTCAGTTATATCTACAAGTGCAAACTTACTTTGAGCATATTCCACCACAAGGAGTAGGTTTGATATTGCTAGGAGATCTCACAACCATCTGGGAAACAGAGGAAACAAAGGATAGTACTTTGTGGGAAAATCAAGAAAACTGGGAGATTAACAGATGAAGATTCTTTGAATCAGTTGGAATACACATTTTGGAGTTAGAGGATGGCACTATGATTCATATGCTAGCAGAACAAAGATATCCACTCACAAGAGATCTGATGATCAGGATGCTAGAGCATGGCATGGAAGTGGAACAAGAAAATGATGTAGCATTGATTGTCATAAAATTGTTCATCAAGTGGACAACTGAAGTTGAAGATTAATGCGTAACTACTGGTATGATTTAATTATTATATAAATCTTTTAAAAAATAAGTACTTTCTTCAAAGTACTGCTAGTCAAACAGTACTTTCTCAAAGTACTGCTTGCAGCATGAAACCAGTAAAGTCTTTTGATAAAATCAGTGATTTTTTATTAGTGCAAAAACATTTTGAAGCACAAAGATTAAACAGCAACAAATGGTTTTGAAAGCAACAACATGGTGTTAGTACTTGTACTACACAACAAATGGTAATCAACTCACCATATTTAATAAACAAGAAAGAGTTTGACTCATCATGAGGGTACGGCTCTGATGTGATTATCAAATCCATTTTTAGTTGACAATTTACTAAAAATTGTATGGTTTTCAACTCACCATATCTATGTTAGTGAAGAGTTGGCTAGCCCACAAGATAATGGCTTTGTGGTAAAGGCTGTGGAAAACCATTATATGGTAATTAGTTCACCATGGTAGTGATTGTACTAAAAGAACTAGCTAGTCCAAAAGCAAACGGCTATTTGGTAAAGACTAATCAAATCCGTTGATAGCTGATGATTTGCTAAAAATCATATGGTTATCAATGTACCATGGTTTCTTAAACCTAAACATTAGCTACTCCAGAGTTAATGGCTTTGGTAAAGAGACATCAAAATCCATTAAGTTTTCAATGATTCACCTCTCACAGGAGTTAACACACCTGGAAGTGATGAGAATAGTATGAAACTTTTAAGATCTGATGTACCTATTGCCAATATGATGCTGAGTTGCTGAAAAGAATTGTTGCTGGTAAAGATTGCAGATAGTGATTGCATTGATGATAACAAAACAACAACGAGACAGACTTCAAAGACACAACCTTTCCTTGAAGATAAAAATGATTGAAGTTAAAGAAATACAAAGGAACTTGAAATCAAGCAAGTAGAATTCAAGTTAGGGGAGGATTGTTGGGCTATAAAGTTAAAGTACTGCTGGAATATCAAAGTACTGCTGGAAGTCAAAGTACTGCTAAATAAGTTAAAGTACTGCTGCTCGTTGAAGGACTGTTATGCAAATACGTTTAAGGACTAATGTGTAATTCTAGAATGTTCGTATTAGATTAGAGTTAGAATTAGAATTACTTGTCGTTCAAGTATTGTAAACCGACTAGGGTTTTCCTTGTGCCTATAAAAGGATCCCTAGGTTGGCATTAAAGATAAGACAAGTTCATACGATTAGAGATACGAATATTAGAAGATTATTAGAGTATTAGTGATTAGAGTTTGTTAGTGAATCTGTGTAAAGAGCAGGTTCAAGGTTTTAATAATATTCGAAGTTGTTTATTAATTCTTCTTAGCTTTGTTGAAGTAGATTCCGCATACTCAATAAAGTATATCAGCGTTTCATTATTAACAGTTTTGGATTTATCCAAGGTTGTTAAACCGTAGACAAGCTACAAGTTAGTTTGGTCAGAGTATATCGATCCAACAAGTGGTATCAGAGCTTGTGTGGAAACTCTGATTAAGAAGAAACCCTTAAAACCGATTTATCAACAAACCCTAAACGATGTCGACTGAAGCTGCACCAATCCCATCCATCACCTCACTCAGAATCCCTATCATCAAGAAGGGAGAATATGATCTCTGGAGCATGAAGATGAGGCAGTACCTTGCTATTACAGACCATGCTCTATGGGATGTGATTGTCAATGGTAATGTTGTTCTTGACGAACCTGTACATGTTGAAGGACAACCCAAACCACCTCAACCAACCTTGCCAGCAGCTACAAAGAGAAATCAAGATAAGGCTCTCAACATACTGTTGTCTGCTATTCCTGATGGTCACCTACTAAAGTTTCATGATGCTAAGGATGTAAAGCAATTGTGGGCTGCGATCAAGACAAGATTTGGAGGTAATGATGCTTCAAAGAAGATGCATAGAAACTTATTGCAGCAACAGTTTAAAACTTTCACTGTTGGTGAAAGAGAAGGTCTTGATGCTGCCTATGACAGATTTCAAAATCTACTTAGTATGCTAGAGCTGTATGGAGCAGAGGTATCTGTTGAAGATGCAAATTTAAAGTTCTTAAGGAGTTTCCATCTGTCTGGCATGTGGTTGCTACCATGATTAGAGGACAACCTGGATTGGAGTCAATGGACTTTGATGATCTCTACAACAATTTGAAGGGTTACGAGCAAGAGATGAATGGTCACAGTTCTCAGAAAACTCACAACATAGCTTTTGTGTCTTCTGAAAACAGAAGCAGTACTTCTACTAAAAGTACTGCTTATCCTTCTCAAAGTATTGTTGGTGATACACAGCATGTTTGCACAACCACAACTACCCCCAACCCATCACCAACAAACAACACCAACTCTGATGATGTTGTATGTTCCTTTTTTGCTCAACAAGCCACTCTACCTGTTACCTATCAAGAAGACTTGTTGCAGATTGAAGAAGATGCTTTGGAAGAGATTGACATAAGATGGCAAGTAGCCATGATCACTGCACGGATCAAGAAGTTCATGAACAAGACAGGAAGGGGAATTGATTCCAAAGCCAAACAGGGTATCACTTTTGACAAATCCAAGATTGAATGTTTCAATTGTAAAAAGCTTGGACACTTTGCAAGGGAATGTAAGTTTGCAAAATATCAAGCAAACAGAATGATTGAACAACCCAAGGTTGAAAGAAAAGAGGTTCCTATTACTGAATCACAACCAAAAGCTTTGGTGGCTCAAGAAAATCTAGCAGAGATTGACTGGAGTGCTGAATTTGATGATGAACCAGTAACCTATTCTATGGTTGCAATGGAAGAGTTTGATTGGAGCACAACTTTTGATGAGGAACCAGGATATGCTGCTTTGGAATCAAGAGATGGTCTTGGAAGCTTTGACTGGAGCATGGAGGATGAAGATGAACCTGTTCAGATTGCCATGGTTGCTACTTCACCAAGTTCATCCAATGTCTCTGAGGTATGCTCTAAGTGTAATGATGTGTATCAAAAGTTGCTTAAAGAATATGTGACTGAAAGAGATAATTGTAGAACAGCTAGGTCTGAGGTAGCCGGTTATCAATTAACTTTAGAGTCAATGGAAGCCAAAATATTAACACATGAAAATAATGAAATGGCTTGGGCAGAAAAATATGAGCAACAAGATTATCAATTAAAATTAAGTGAATGGAAGTTAGGATGTAAGGTGTCTGAATTAGAAAAGATTACTAAGGAAAGAGATGCTTTGTTAGAAAAACTTGCTAGTGTACAAAAGGCTGGTCTGGCACATGTTCAATTTGTTGAAAAACAAAGAAGAGTACACATTAAAACTGGACTAGGTTATGGTGTTGAGGATAGTAGTTCAGATGAGATTCCACCTAGTGATAAGGAACCAGTTAGTTCAGTAGAGATCTCAACTAGTGATGATGAACTTACTAGCTCAGAAGAAAACACACCTAGGAATGAGGAACCAATTAGTGAATCACCTCCTGAGTTTAAGAAAGATAAGGAGTACCACTCAGTTCCTGCACCCACTGGTAGGCTTCAACCACCTAGGACAGATGTTTCTTGTTATGGTATAGACAATCTAGAGTTTAGGAAGAAGCTTACTGGTCAATCTAGTTCTGAGAAACCTAAGGATGATTTTCAAAGGGGTAATGATCAAAAGTTTCCTACAGCCTTTCAACAACAAACAGTACCCCCAAAAACTTTTCAAAGTACTGCTAGACATTCAGCAGTACCTCCAAGAGAAACCTTTCAAAATACTGCTCACTATAGGAAACCTTTTAATCATAGAAGAGGATTTGGGAATATGGAGCGAAAATTATGTTATGTATGCTATAGTCCTGATCATTTGATTAAGCACTGTGACTTACACTCAGATTACTTAAGTCAGTTCCCAAGGAATAGTCCTACCCATCATAAACCTAAGGAGAATAGACCTGCCAATCATAAGCCAAGGGAGACTAGACCAGTTTGGAATCACTCAAATAGGGTTAACCATAGTAATTTCTCTAAAAACTATAGGTACCCTCACCAGAAAAGAACGTTTTCCAAACCACCAGTACCTTCACACACTGATAAGTCTCAAGAAGTACCTTCTCAAAGGACTGATAAGTTTTCACCCAATCATGGTACTGCTAACACTTTTTCATATAGAAGACCTAAGAGATTCAATTCATATAAAAGGTCTTACACCTCAAGCAAAGTACCTAGATCAGAGAAACCTAAAGTCAAACGAAATTGGGTTAAGAAAGAAAGTACTGATGGGGAACAAGCAGTACTTTCATCAGATAAGGGTGAAACAGGGAGTGTTGTTGATAATACAACACAGGACATGGGACCAAAGCAAATAATCATTGACCATGCCTTTAAAACCAGTGGAGATTACATACTGAAGGAATTCAAGTATGTCACTCCACAAGGGGAACACAAGTCAGTAATGGCTTGGGTTCCTAAAAGAAACTAACCCTTTTCTTTTACTGTACAGGGCAACCCAGAGGAGGAGCTTAAAGATCATATTATTGTTGATAGTGGTTGCTTTGGCAGCATGACAGGGGACAAGGAGATCCTGTCAGATTTTAAGGCATATTATGGAGGAAGAGTAGCATTTGGTAATGATCCTGATGGAGGGAGAATCACTGGCAAAGGAACCATCAAGGCTGGATGTATTGATTTTGAGAATGTTAGATATGTGAAGGAGCTCAAGTTCAATCTTTTGTCAGTTTCTCAGATTTGTGACAAGAAGTACCCCATTCTGTTTACTGATATAGAATGTCTCATTCTCACTCCTGAGTTCAAGTTTGTTGATGATCACTTGGTAACATTGAGAGTACCAAGAACAAATGATGTGTACAGTTTAGACTTAAAGAGTCTCAATTTTGCTGGAAGAGCAACATGTTTAGTAGCCAAAGCATCATTGGAAGAAGCACATCTATGGCATCGAAGACTAGGTCATGTAAATTTCAAGAACCTCAACAAGCTGGTCAAAGGAAATTTAGTTAGAGGTTTACCTTCCAAAACATTCAAGACTGATCATTCATGTTTGGCATGCAAGAAGGGTAAACAACATAAAGCTTCATGTAAGAAGCTTGGGGAAAGAGATATTAGAGAACCTTTAGAGTTGCTACACATGGATCTGTTTGGACCAGTTTCAGTAGAAAGTTTAAACAAGAAGAATTACTGCTTGGTTGTGACAGATGATTGTAGCAGATTTAGTTGGGTCTTTTTCTTGGGATTCAAAGATGAAACCTTTGATGCTATCCATGACCTGGTAGTAGCCCTTGAAAATCAATTGAGACTCAAAGTAAGAGGTATTAGATGTGATAATGGAACAGAATTCAAGAACAAGCATATGGATGAATTCTGTGCCAAGAAAGGGATCAAGAGAGAGTTTAGCATTGCTAGAACACCACAGCAGAATGGTGTTGCAGAAAGAAAGAATAGGACTTTGATAGAAGCAGCTAGAACAATGCTTGCAGATTCCCAATTACCTATTCTTTTTTGGGCTGAAGCCATAAGTACTGCTTGCTATGTATTAAATAGAGTTTCAGTAACTAAACCTCAGATGAAGACACCTTGTGAGTTACTAATGGGAAAGAAACCAAACATTCGTTTTCTAAAACCTTTTGGCTGTTCTCTGACTATTCTAAATACCATTGATTCTCTGGGAAAATTTGATGGTAAGTCAGATGAAGGATATCTATTGGGTTATTGTACAAATAGCAAAGGTTTTAGAGTATATAATAGGAGTACCAAAAAGGTTCAAGATTGTCTTCTTGTTGAATTTTTGGAAGATAAAGAAACTCAGAAAGGTAAAGTTCCTGATTGGATGTTTGATCTTGATCTCAAGTTCACTCCATCTATGAATTATGTACCGGTTAGAGAATAAAATCAAGCTAATCACAACGAAGATGATTCACAGTACATTGTTCATGGAGTCAATGTTAGACCAGAAGATGTTCCTGATAAAGAACCTGCAGTTATTAATAAGGAACAAAGTACTACTCAACCAACCAATACAGTATCTGATGGAGATCAAGCCATACAAGAAGAACTTAATAGGATGCTTTTTCAAGAAACTATAGCAAAATCCTATGAAGATGAACAAAGGCGGGCTTATGAAGCTGCAAAGAAAAAGGGTAAATTTCAAGATACTGCTCATAGTACTTTTGATCAAAGTACTGATGACCCTTTTGACAGTACTTCTGGTGTGTTAGAACCATCAAATTGGTACAATGCTGATGATTCCAATGTTGTTGATGAAAATTTGGATAATGCTAACATTCCTGGGTTAGAAGAAATTGATGATGAGCTTAATCAAGAAGGTATTTTCTCAACTACCAATGAAGGAATTGATTTTACTAATTTGGAATCTGATCTTCCAGTTCCACCAACTCCTACATTGAGAGTTCATAAAGCTCATCCTCAAAGCAACATTATTGGATCACCCTCTTCAGGAGTGGTTACTAGAAACAAAGTTAATGGTCTTTTTAAGCAACATACTGCTTTACTTAGCTTTGTTTACAAACAAAACAGGATGAATCACAAGGATCAACAAACTTGCCTGTTTGCTTGTTTTCTATCTCAAGATGAACCCAAGAAGGTAGCTCAAGCTTTAAATGATGAAATTTGGGTTGAAGCTATGCAAGAGGAGCTTCTACAATTCAAACTTCAAGAAGTCTGGGTATTATGTGATCTACCAGATGGCAAAAGAGTCATTGGTACAAGATGGGTTTTCAGAATCAAAAGAGATGAAAGAGGGAATGTTATCAAAAATAAAGCTAGATTGGTTGCACAAGGATATCGCCAAGAAGAAGGAGTGGATTATGATGAAGTGTTTGCTCCTGTTGCAAGAATAGAGGCAATAAGGTTATTTCTTGCCTTTGCATCATACATGGGATTTCCTGTCTACCAAATGGATGTGAAAAGTGCTTTCCTTTATGGCACAATTTCTGAGGAAGTTTATGTTAAACAACCTCCTGGTTTTGAAGATCCTGCACATCCAAACAAAGTCTACAAGGTGATCAAGGCACTATATGGCCTTCATCAAGCTCCCAGAGCTTGGTATGAGAGACTCTCTACTTTTCTATTACAACATGGTTACAGGATAGGAGCAATTGATAAGACTTTGTTTATCAAAAGGGATAAGAATGACATTATGTTAGTCCAAGTCTATGTGGATGATATTATTTTTGGAGCCACAAAGAAGTCTATGGTAAAAGAATTTGAAGACCTTATGCAGCGGGAGTTTCAAATGAGTTCTATGGGAGTATTAACTTTCTTTTTGGGGCTTCAAGTTAGACAAACAAGAGATGGAATCTTCATTAATCAAGAAAAGTATGTTGCAGACATACTTAAAAGATTTGACCTTCCAAATCTCAGGCCTGCCACCACACCCATTGATAACAATAAACCATTAGGCAAGGATGAAGATGGACAAGCTGTGGATGTGAAGCTTTACAGATCAATGATTGGTTGTCTTATGTACTTAACTGCATCAAGACCTGACATCATGTTTGCTGTATGCTTGTGTGCAAGATATCAGGTTACACCCAAGGTTTCGCATATGTATGCAGTCAAGAGGATTTTTCGATATCTCAAGCATCAACCAAAGTTAGGATTATGGTATCCTAAGGAGTCACCTTTTCACTTGGAAGCTTTTTCAGATAGTGATTATGCAGGAGATAACTATGATAGAAGATCAACCACAGGAGGATGTCAATATCTTAGAAGAATATTAGTCTCATGGCAATGTAAGAAGCAAACAATTGCAGCAACCTCCTCTACTGAAGCAGAATATGTTGCTGCTGCAAGCTGTTGTGGACAAGTTTTGTGGATGCAAAATCAACTCTTGGATTATGGATACAACTTTAAGAATACTCCTATCAACATTGATAATGAGAGTACCATCTGTATTGTGAAGAATCCAGTTTACCATTCCAAGACTAAGCATATTCAGATTAGGCATCACTTCATTCGGGATTGTTATGAGCACAGACTTATAAATGTGGTCAAGGTTCACACAGATGATAATGTAGCCGATCTACTCAAAAAGGGATTTGATGTTTCAAGATTCAACCACTTAGTTGTGAGCATTGGGATGATTAACTGCTAGGCTACATTTGAGGGGAGGCTTTAGTATTAGTTAGTATACTTTCTTTCAGTTCTTAATGAAAGTATTGGTTTTTAGTAGTTTAGTTTAGAACCTATGTTGTATTTGAGGGGAGGCAACATAGTTATTAGTTAGAACTTATGCATGCGTCCTTTATAAGTTCTTGGTTTACTTTGAAGTGTTGGTTGTGGATAAGAAGATGAAACGTACTTGTTTGTTACTTAAAGTACTGGCTCAGCAACGTACTGCTTCAACGTACTGCTTACGTGGACGTACTGTTCCAACGGTCAAAAAATGGGGGGCTACGGTTAATTAATTCATTACGGCGAAGATAATAAGTCCAAACAAACGGTAACTTTATTATTTTGAATTTGATTTGTTTCAATCCTATTTAAAGAAACTCTTACCTATTCACCGCCTTTTAACTTAATCCGAGACCACTCATTCACTCTTCCACCACAATCTTTCTAACGCAACACACCTTCAAAACGTATCCTTCTCTAAGATTCATCATGGCTAATCGAATCACAATTAGCAAACACAACATGATCGCTAATTTAGACAAAACAGGGGACAATATTGACTTTCATGCGATCATCGATTTCTTGACTGGGTCTTCAATCAACTATTCCATTTTAGTTAATCCTGACGTTATTGGTCCATGGATACAAGAATTTTGGGCTACTGCAACAGATGAGAATGATTCTTTAATTAGGGCTGCGGTTGCAGGAAGAACTATTCGGATTTCTGAAGCCACAATTAGGGATGCTTTGATGTTTAATGATGAAGGAGGAGCTGTTCGTTTTGACAAACAAGTACTTTGGGACACTTTAAGGGATATAGGCTATGAGGGAGATCTTACGAAACTTACTTTTCAGAAGCCTTTGTTTTGTTCTCATTGGAAGTATCTAATTCATGTCTTACTCCACTGCTTAAGTCCCAAGATTACTTCTTTTGATCAATTTGGTTAAAATATTGCATCTGCTTTAGTGGGTTTGGCTACCGATCAACAATTCAACTTTTCAAGACTTATTCTTGATGGTATGCTTTCACACATTACTAATGGTAAACCATTCTTGATGTATCCTAGGTTTGTTCAATTATTCTTGAACAAACAGCTTGAGGATGTCCCTAAACCTCAAAGTTTTTTACCCACTGTCAAACTTCCACCAAAGGTGTTTACTTTTATATCTAAGAAGAGTATCAAGTTTTCTGGAACAAACACACCTTTGACTGCTCATATATTGGAAATTGCACAAGTCGTTAGAGATGCAGAGCAAGAGCAAGAGCAAGAAGAAAACTCTGAATCAGCAAGTCATGAGTCTCCAGTTTCAAGAGAAGATAGTGTTCCTCAACCTATTGCTTCTCAACATACTGCTTCTCAACATACTACTACTAGGGAAGATGCTGCTCCTATGTCAATTCCTATCCATTAGGAGTCAGACCAAGGTATGAATCAACCACCATCTCCTAATGATTATACTTCCACAAATGTGTCTCAGCAATTTGGAGAAGATGAGGAAGAGATGGATAATTATGCCTTGACAAGGGAGTTAAGGAGGCTGAAGAAGGAGAGTGAGGCTCAAGCTGCTCAGATAGTCAAATTAAAGACTAAGTATCAAAGATTGAAGAAGTTTGTTTGGCCACTAGTTCAACACCACCGGTTATGGGTAAAGTCTCAGAAGAGGGGTGGTCAGAAACCTAAGAAGGCTTCTCAGTCAAAGAAGCAGTCTTCATTCCAATTGGGGAGTAATTTAGAGAATTTGAATGAAGATGCTGGATTTAATCAAGATGCTGGATTTATTGATGATACTCAGATGACACCACCTGAAAATATTCCTCAAGAAACTGCTGAGAGGAAGAGTGATGAAACAGAGCAAATCAATATTGAAGAAGCTGCTGTTGAAGTAAGAAGTGGTGATACTGAGGAAGTAAATTTGGAAGGAACTGATGCTGAAAGTACTGCTCTTCAAGGTACTGTGAGGCAATTTATAATTACACCAAGGACTTTGGATTTTGAGGAAGATGTTGGTCCTTCGAATCAAGTTCAAGAGGAAGTTGGCCCTTCCAAACCAGCTCAGGAAGAAGATGTTATAGCTCATACTAACAGTGATGATGAAACGATTGCTGACATTATGATTAATATGTCAAGTCAAAGAGGTATCAGTATTCATGAAGTTGAACAACAACCTCATACTTCTTCTCAACCTACCCAGGAGTTAGATCCAAAAGACAAAGGTAAAGGGGTCATGGTAGAAAAGAAGAAGAAGAAGCTGACATTGGCACAGTTAAGAGAAATTCAGATTGCCAAAGGTGAGGAAGCAGCTAGACTATTGCAAGCTAAGTTAGATGCTGAAGAATCTAGGAAGCTTATTGTTCAACCACAAAGGCCAATTAGTAAAGCTAGAGAAAGGAATGGTATGATGGCTTATCTGAAAGGTCAAGGATATACAGGTTTGGTGAAATTAGTAAAGCTAGATGAAGGATTTGTATGATGCTGTTAGGGAAGCTATAGAAAAGGATCTTGCAAGCATTATTTCGTTTGAAGATAACAAGCTTGAAGATAGAAGAAAGGAAAGAGCTGTTACAAGGAGCTCAAAGAGGAAAAGAACAACAATTGATGAACAACCATTAAAGAAGCTCAAGGATACATTTGAATTAAGAACAGACATAGTTGATGAGCTAAGGAATTACCTCAGAGTTGTTGACTTTGAACATCCAAAATTAAAAGAAGATGCTGATAAGAAGTCCAAGATATCTAATTTTTCAGTTGTAGAATCACAAGAAGGAGATTATCTGATCTTTCATAGACAAGATGGAAGTTTTAGAGTATTCAATTCATTATGGGATATACTACATCTGATTGGCAGAGAGGATATGCTTCAGTTATATCTACAAGTGCAAACTTACTTTGAGCATATTCCACCACAAAGAGTAGGTTTGATATTGCTAGGAGATCTCACAACCATCTGGGAAACAGAGGAAACAAAGGATAGTACTTTGTGGGAAAATCAAGAAAACTGGGAGATTAACAGATGGAGATTCTTTGAATCAGTTGGAATACACGTTTTGGAGTTAGAGGATGGCACTATGATTCATATGCTAGCAGAACAAAGATATCCACTCACAAGAGATCTGATGATCAGGATGCTAGAGCATGGCATGGAAGTGGAACAAGAAAATGATGTAGCATTGATGGTCATAAAATTGTTCATCAAGTGGACAACTGAAGTTGAAGATTAATGCATAACTACTGGTATGATTTAATTATTATATAAATCTTTTGAAAAATAAGTACTTTCTTCAAAGTACTGCTAGTCAAACAGTACTTTCTCAAAGTACTGCTTGCAGCATGAAACCAGTAAAGTCTTTTGATAAAATCAGTGATTTTTTATAAGTGCAAAAACATTTTGAAGCACAAAGATTAAACAGCAACAAATGGTTTTGAAAGCAACAACATGGTGTTAGTACTTGTACTACACAACAAATGGTAATTAACTCACCATGTTTAATAAACAAGAAAGAGTTTGACTCATCATGAGGGTACGGCTCTGATGTGATTATCAAATCCGTTTTTAGTTGACAATTTACTAAAAATTGTATGGTTTTCAACTCACCATATCTATGTTAGTGAAGAGTTGGCTAGCCCACAAGATAATGGCTTTGTGGTAAAGGCTGTGGAAAACCATTATATGGTAATTAGTTCACCATGGTAGTGATTGTACTAAAAGAACTAGCTAGTCCATTTGTGGGAGGCCTAAGTTTGGTGCAGCACCCTGCACGGTATTCAGTGGAGGAAGTGGTGGGTATGATTCTGATTCAGACTCATTCACAGACTCAGTATTACTGAGTTGTTCAGTGAGTTCAAGCTTACTCAGTTGTTCAGTAAGTCCAAGCATATTTTTCAAAGCCTGACTTTCAGGAAGCAAGATCTTTCCAGTCTCAAAGTTTGGTAACTTACTGACTGGGTTGTTCCTGACAATTCAGTCATTAGACTTGGGAAGCATTTCTTGCTCAAAAGATATGCCAGCTGGAACAAAGGTTAATTCACTGTGACTCACATTGGGATCAACCATAAGAGGGTCAATTCCAATGGTTTTCTGAGAGCTTAATCCCACAGTGTCAAAGACCTTGGGGTTCTTTTTGGTCCAGCCTTGGAAATCATCTTTTTCTTTGTTAAGTTCAGTTTGTAGGGCTTGGTTTTGTTTCAAAATTTCAGTGTTCTGAATTTGTAGAGTTGTTGTTTCTAGTTTGGCTTGCTTTAGTACAAGCAATTCATCTCTACATTTGTTCAATTCTGACACTATGTTATTATATTTTGAACACATGTTAAGCCTTTGTTCCTCAACAAATTTAAGATCTATACAAATATAATTCATGTAAGACTGCCAATCAGAATCATCATCCATAGAAAGTAAAGTGTTTACCTTCTTCATGGTGATGTTTACCCACTCTTCATTCCTTGCATGGATTTTCCCAACAGCCACCTGATCACCTTCAGAGAGTGTCATCAGTGCACTCACTCTAATTTCCACATCTGAGGAGACCTCTTCATCATCCCGGTCATAAGCTTCAGCTACTAAAACCTTATTCTTTGCCTGAACAGGTTTGGGTGTTTGAGCAGCCTGAGACATTGAGGGATTAGTTTCAAGAATTGCAAGTTTAGCCTTGGCTTTCCTATATTTTGCTTCAAAGTCCTTTTGACCCTTGTTTTGAAATTGTTGGGTCGACTGAAACATTCTAGGTTGAAACTTGCTAGTTCCTGAGGAACTATTTCCTGAAAATTTGTAAGAGGGTTCTGAGGTTGTTTTAGAATAACAGTCCCTAGCAAAATGACCCTTTTTACCACAATTAAAGCATTCAGTGGATTCATTTGCTTTTCTTTTTGAAAAATTGGACTGGTTTCTTTTGATGAAACGTTTTGAACTAGCAAGGAGTGCCCTCTCTTGGAATTCCAAGTTTAGATCTTTTAGGTACTCATCACTAGTCCTTTCATCAATTTCATCCTCAGAATCCTCTTGAAAGTCCTGCACAACACCATTAGTATAAAAAGCAGTTGATATGGGTGTGGAGGTTAAGGCCTTTTTGGACTCAAGAGCTTTTGAGTCAGGATATCTCCTAGAGGTCAAGTTGTCCTCATAGACAAATTTCCCATAGATTTCAGGGAGCTCAAGGGTCTGAATGTGATTAGCATTCCTCAGGCCTTGTGAGAAGTTTAGCCACTTCTCAGGGAGACTGTTGACAAAGCCAACATTTGTCTCATGCTTAGATAATACTACACCATCATTTGATAGCTCGTTTATCAGAGTCTTGTATCTGGTATAAGTCTGAGAGAGACTTTCAGAGTCTTTTGCCCTGAAAGTATTATACTCAAGTTTCAGGTCCATGACCCTGTTTTCCTTGGTATCTAAGGGGCCCTCAAAGCTATTAACCAAGTCATCCCAAGTTTGCTTAGCTGTTAAACAGTTGATGACTGATTCCATTATATCGTCAGGAAGACAAGATATAAGGATGCTTTTAAGGCGCTGGTCTTGATTGACCACCCTCCTCTCATCAATGGTCCATTGTGCCTCAGGCTTGTTTAGCCCTGCAGCAGTCTTAGGGACAAATGGGTCATCCCGGATACAGGTGATGTAGTAAGGTTCCATACCAGTTAAATAGCAAATCATACGTTTTTTTCCTTTTGCTAAACTTTCCAGCTTCTAGTCTGGGTGCAACAGCAGAATAGCTGCCACCCTTTTTATCGACCAGCTGGGGTTCATTAATATCAGCCATAGTAGGATCTTGGTTTTAAAAACCTTGAGCACACTTGGTTAGTTTTGAAAGATTTTATAAACCAGAGGCTCTGATACCACTTGTTGTTCCCTTAACACGCTTAGAGTTAACTAGAAAGTTAATCTATTCGTGTTTATGACTAATACAATGTTATGATTAATTCTAACAGATTAATGAAACGTAAAAGTAAAAAACACATAAGTATTTTTCAACGTTTAAATTCTTATTAGAAATGAATCAAAGAATCTATTACCCAAGTGTTTTGCGGAACAAACACTTGGGATTGAATAGACAAGGTATGGTGGTGTCTCCTATCTAAACTCAAGCTTTGCTTTGAGTGGTAACAATTCGACCCACTGAGCTATCTCAGGGATACGTTACTCTTTGTAGGAGAGAAGTTGCTTTGTAAAAGTCTAAGCTTTCAATGTACAAAACACACTCAACTTCTCTCCCATCTGAACCTATTTATACACAAGTATAAAGAGTAAAAGTGATTAAAAATAATACAAGTTGTTGAAGCAAGCGTGTCTGACAATTACAACAGTAATTGTCATTTCCAAGAACCAATAGGAATGGGCTAAAAGTCTTTAGGAGTGGTTGGTCTGACACTCCATGACTATTTTTTTCCAGGCTTTAGGTTCTTCAGTACACGCCTTCATTTATTAATCACAATTGTTGTTGAGGAGACTGGGGTTCAATGAGTTCTTGTCCAACACTCACTGAACCATCATCTTCTTCTTTGGCTTAAGTCCTACTCAGGGAGTACCGCCTTCCTGAGTAGTGAATCCTTCTTCTTGAATTCGCCTTAAGCATCCTGAAGATGACTCACTGAGAGACTGTTCTCTCAGTGACTTGAATTGTTCTCGGTTTAAGTTAACACTTAGTTAATTTGTGTCCAAATCTTGTTTTAAGTATTCTTGGGTACTGACGGACCCAACAGATACAAATACTTATACACATTAAACCACTACATGTTAAGTGTTCGAACTTACAAAATATCATTATATCACATGTGCAAATTCCTCTACCGGGAAAAAAAATAAAATAAATAACTTTTTAGTCAAAAGTATTAAAATACCCTTTTAATGAAAGTAAGTTAAATGATCGCCGCGATGGTGTGGCTTATTTTTCTTAACGATTAACCGTTTTTTAGATATCCAACTTTTCTAAAAAGGGCGGCAGTGGCTTATAATTAAATAAATCATGTATTCCCTTTCTATTCTTTTTTTAAAGAAAAAATGAAGGGAAAATTTTTAAAATACCCAGTCGCAACCCCATGAAATCAAAAAATGCATCAGCCGACATTTTTACTCCTAAATGTCCTGGGCGACTGGGCAACCGGTCAACACAACTTTTTTTTTGACCAAAATACCCTGTATTTTAATTTTTTGTACATACGTTTATACATTTTTTTTCCAAAAATACCCCGTATTTCAGATTTTTTTTTTCCCCAAAATACCCCATATCCCAATCATTGTTTGGACATGTGTCGTACAAATGTTCAGTTGCCCATTTGTCAGTCGCCCAAGGGCTATTCTGGAGTATTTTTGAAAATTGAAGCATTTTTTGATGTCATGGAGATGCCTCCAAGGCTAATTTGGAATTTTCCCAAAAATAAATGGCTGAGATTCAATCATGTAATGAAGAGAATTATTATTATTTAATTGACCTTTTCTCTATAAGCTAAATATAAAACAAACTTTTTATTGATTGTGTATATGTTAACTAAATTAACAAAGCGCTATATGTCACCTAGTCATTTCTTCGATCTTGCATGGAGTTCTTAACCCAACAAAGACCAACCTTCCATCTCGCGTATTATAGAGGTTCATTGGTTTCATCATGCCTTGGACTAATCAAAGGAGTGACCCCAACTCCCTACCAGTGAGTAACCCTCGCATTGAGCACACTTCCAAGCAGAACCCGACCCTTGTGAATATGGCTCGTGGCATTCTCCCACCACCAATTCATGCACGACCTCGTGCATTGTCATTCGCCTCAATGAACTACATCCCTCAAATGATTTGGCTTTACTCCGGCTTCGTGGCTCAATGGGACATTCGAATTTCGATTCTTTGGATCACATCGTGCAACGACAACCTTCCTTCTTAGATTAGTCCATTACACTTCCTGGGCAACTTAAGATCCAGGGTGCAGCGACTGTTATCCCACTTAGATTAGTCCATTACTCTCTATGGCTTCCATCAAATGCGATATTTTGTCTCGACGCGACATTATGTTATCCTCTACAACATCCCGGGAAACCGCTCTCGCCAACTTTGCGCAGCCAACACTTTTAAGAACTTTGGAAGAGTGACATGAGTGGTTCTGCTTCGATCCGACTTGGCTCTAGTACCACTTGTCACAAAGTCCTTCCTTCGACTCCGTGTGATGTTTTTAACCCAATAAGGAACAACCTTCCTTCCCGCGTATACTAGAGGTTCATTGGTTCCATCCGGGTTTGGCCTCATCAAGGAAGCGGCCCCAACTCCCTACCAATGTGGTACCATGTCAAGTCCTCTAGTTGTAGCACGTAATGCACCTTACCATTGGGGGTACTCCAACAAAACTAACAGGATAAACTAAGAACCCTCACATTTCAACACGCTTCCAAGCAAAACCCTACTTTTTAGAATTTGGCTCGTGATACATAACTCTTTGTGAACAATACATAGAAGTATATGACATTAAAAATAGGGATAATTCCAAAAATGCCCCAGTTGGCCAAGGCGTGAGACTATCTAGACGGAATCTTTTGTGTTTGCTTTTCTAGACCAGTTGCCTTGGCAACTTGAATTTAGCCAACCATGTGCCGCCACTTGTCCGACATGAAGGCCGTCAGTTGCCCAAAAAGTACACTAGTTGCCCAAAAGTACACAAGTTGCCCTACCTTGTAATCCGTAAAGTCACACTTGTCACTTGCAGATTTTAGTTGTCAAAAAATTACTGGTTGCCCTATTCTAGAAAAGCAAACACAAAAGATTCCGTCTAGATAGTCTCACGCCTTGTGCAACCGGGGCATTTTTGGAATTATCCCTTAAAAATAATACACAAAGGTATACATGTATCATAATCCTTTACTTCTAATAATACAGTTAAATTTCAGATCTGAGACGTATATATTTGAAACTAATAAGTAATTGATGAATATATTTTCTTTACAAAGTCAGATAATCACGTACAAAATTTCTAAGTATATCTCAATTAAAACTGGAACTAATTGGTTGATGACAATATCGCTAGGCTAAAAGATTTATATTTATTTTATTTTATTCACGTTATTCTACTTTAAAATAATTGTCTTCAAGCAAATATTCGGTAATAGTTTAATTAAAACGTAATCAAGCTATCTAAGTTTATGTTTGATATTTATAGTTTTATTTTTATTGGTGACATTTTTGCAAACTTGAATTATTATCCTTTTATTTCGGTGTTGAATAATTAACTGGAAACGCAAAATAAAAACTTGGATAATTAGATAGTCTAAAAGAAGTTGCACATGAAATGAAATGACAAAAATATTCCATGTAGGATGTTTTGTCTGAGTAAGTATATTATTAATAGAATCATTCTTAAACATGTTCAACCCACCACTGTCGGGCAACCACTCCGATCCTTTCAACCAACGTTGGACCAATGTGGGGCGGCACCCATATATAAAGATGACTAAGGATGAGTTATTCAAGCCCCCCTATAGGGGGGGTGTTGACTTTTCATATGCTGCCGCCGCTTGTACGGTGTGCTTTAAAATTTGTACATGTTGACCAGAATAGGCGGAGCCCACATAGTAGGGGGGGCTTGTATAGTATAACCCTATAAAGATTACTAAGTATCTGTTTAGGACATCGGAAATGCACTTTCTTGTCGTTTCACAAAAACGTACATGTATATGCATAAATTGAACAAAATTACATGACAAATACTTTTTTAAACCTATGAAGGTGATATATGTTATGCTATATTTCTAGACAAAAGTTCAATATATATCTCATATTTGTCATATATCCAATTAAATAATACTAATCATTCATTTTTTTTATCAAAACAAAAAATATAAACTTTCACATTTTTTCTTAAAAATTAAATATCTCGCAAACCATTAATCGTTACGCGAAAAAAAATCATACCATCGCGACGAAAATTAAATTATCTTTCTATAGATATGTATTATTATACACTTTCGACGAACTTTTTTTTTTTCAAAATTTTCGCTCAGAAAAATCACACGTGATTTGTAAAAATCACGTGTGATTTGTAAAAATCATATGTGATTTTTTTGAGCGAAAATTTAAAAAAAATGGTCGAAAGTATAGAGAAATGTATATCTATAGATAGATAATTTAATTCTCGTCGCGATGGTTTATTTTTTGTAGCTTGAAGATTTATCGTTTGCAAGATATATTGTTTAAAAAAAATGTGAAAAATGATTTTTTATTAATCAAGATAAAAAATGGATAGTTAAGATTGGTTTTTTTGATTTATGACAAATATGAGATATATATTGATCTCAACTCTATATTTCTATACATGTTTACAGTAACTATACGGTAAAAGAAAAACGTACATCATACGATATTATATATTTTGATAGAGAAATAACTGAAAGAATAATATAAAAAGCCAATTCATAAATATAGTTCATTAAAACGCTCAAGCAAGAGTTGAAAACGGTTGCCGACAACTTTGTACATGCTATCTTTGTATCATATCGTTAATTAATAGGGATGAGCATTTGGACCCGAATCTCAGTACCAAATCGGAACTGTACCAAAACGGTACCTATTCCTAATACATGGTACGCTACCGGTACCATGAATTGAGCCCAAAAAAAATCGGTACCACTAATGCGGTACCGGTACCAAAGCGAGAAGTATAAAAAAAAATCCCGAAAATTAAATAGTCATATTTTTGAATTAAATAACTTATCTAAACACCTATTTGGCCCGTTCCATGTCAAACAATAGTCATTTAAAACATATGAAAAGAAACCAAACGTTCGAAAAACTTATTGTGGCAACTATAGATCCTTCATAAATGCTCCCAAAAATTAAACCCGAACCTGTTTTATAAGTTTTTGAACGTTTTGATGTTACGAATATCTTGGTGATGTATTTATTTAAGTGTTGGTTGCGTTTTGTGTCACGTCGTGGTTTGAAATCACTTGAAAATGTAGATTTTTTCCTATTTTTTGTTGCATTTTCTTGAAATCCTATTTGGTTTAACAAAAAATGGGAAGAACCGTATAGGTATCGATTTCCCGGTACCGAGTACCGGTATCCGAATCTCGTCCGGTATGGTACCGGTACCCACTTTCATGCTCGGGATAATATCGGTACCACCAATTCGGTAAGGGTTCGGTACCATTCTGGTACCGTGCTCATCCCTATTAATTAATCATCTCACCAATTTGTTAGATGATTGGATTATTGGCTCAAACCCGATTGTGGGCTTGAGGTCCATTAGGTTTAGGTTAATTTATTCGCAAAGCTATGTTATATTATAAATAAACATGTTATCTTATGTAATTAACAAAGTATTCAATCAATATTAATCTCTATTACTTTACATGGTACCCGAGCCTTAGGTAAGATCCATGAAAAATATTTTCTATCCTCCGGTCATCGGCTACTCGCAGGTGATCCAGAGGGATCCAAGTTTTTTTTGTCTTTATTGCATTAGTTTATGTCGCTTTATTATAATAGAGATAAATATTGATTGAATACGTTGTCAATGACATAAGATATCATGTCTATTCATAATATAATATAGCTTTGCGAATAAACTAACACAAACTAAACCATAAACCTAATGTACCTCAAGCCCACAATCGGGCTTGAGCCAATAATCCAATCGGGCTTGAAGGCGAAACTGGAATGAATGTTGAAAGCTGCTTATTCTTTTCCTCATCTTCTTTGTTGTTTTTTTGAATGGAGCCAAGTTGTATTCAGCGACAAAGTAATTTATTGCTTAACGACTTCCACCTTTTTTGTGACCTTTTTTACGTCATGGCTTGATTTACCTTTAAGTAGGAGCGACAGGTTTTTTTTTTCAACTAGTGTCTCCGACAACAATAATCCCCAACGATAAAAACATTTTTTGTGAATGAAGACAAATTTAATTGATTGATTTCTCAACAAACATATGGGGTATATTATGACGTCTAGGGTTTTGCGGGATATGGTTTATATCTTTGGTAAAAAAAATTAAATAAAAAAATGCAATAAAGCAAAAATAAATAAATAAATAATAAAAAATAAAACTAGTATCCCTCCGTATCACTAGCGAGTAGCCGATAACTGGAGCATAGAAAACTTTTGTTGGTGGATCTAACATAAGGCTATGATACCATATAAAATAATAGAGATTAATATTGATTGAATACCTTGCAAATTACATAAGATAGTATATCTATTAATAATATAACATAGCTTTAACATAAACTAAACCTTAAACCTAATGGACCTCAAACCCACAATCGGGCTTGGGCCAATAATCATCGTCTAACATATTTACGATTTGATTTTCTATTCCTATGAAGGATCCAAGAGTGACAAAGTATCTTGATTTTCTTCACTTCTAGTGTATTATGAATTTGTCTAACGGGTGCCCTCATAACAAGGTTTAATGTGACTATAAAAGGAATATTTGAGCTTATTTAATTAAAAATCAAATTTAATTATGATAATTTATAAGTTTAATTGATATGTATTCAATACAGATTGTAATACAAAATGATTTTTTATTTTTATGTTTGGTAAAAGGGTTACCCTCGCTAAAAAGTTATTACTCACAAAAATAAATAAGTACAACGGATGTTGATTAATCCTACACCTCAGCCCAAAAAGGCAAACAAAAAGCGTCTAAAGTGATTAAAACCTAAACTAGCATAAGAAATAACATGTTATACTTATGCAAAATAACAAAGAACAACCTATATAAGCTGACCACGGAGACTAATGCTATATGCATTAGCAAATTTCATCAATTGTGCATCAGTCAGACCACAATTATCAAACTCATCATCATCATAAGGGTTTACAAAATGAAAATTTGTGTTTAATAAATGTGGTCTAACCATGCCCTCAGGGTATTCCCATCTATCATTCTTATGGGGTAAGTCAAATAAAATTTAAAGTTAATATATTCTTAATCAAAAACAATGTTCTTTTTGGAAGAATCGTTATGTAAAGATGACAAATAAAGAAGTGCAGCTTATCCATGGTGCGGTATTCAGATCTTTGTTATGACTCAAAACATTTCCTTAGATTCTAAACTAACATGGCATCAATCACCATTTCTCTCTCTCTCATAATTCCAAAATTCTATAAATACTACGTGTATCCATGCAATCTCCGCATTCACATTTTCCAAAACAATTAAAAGAGAATCTAAAACAATCCCCAAACCCTAATGGCAAATACCTTCTCATCAAAGGGATTGTTTCTCATTATCATCGTCTTCCTTGTCTTCAGCATCACCTCAAATGCAAGTCAAGTCATGCAAAATGATGATTCAAGCCAACTTTTGTTACGTAAACTAGGGATGAAACTATGAAAGTTTCTGATCTTGAATACTATAAGAGAAGGTCACTTGATGCCAACCCTGGTAGAGTTGCACCAGGTGGCCCAGATGGTCAGCACCATTTTGCGTCATCACCATCGGTTCACTAATTTTATCATGATCAAACGGTGGTTCTTGCTTTAAAGTTTGATGTGTTGGATCAACTGCTTAATAAGTTTTTCTTGCAAGAGCATGTTACTATTTATTTTGTTAAATTCGAGTTTGGGGTTTGGATTTTATTTTTCTAGGTACGTACAACCTTGCCTTTTTTTTCTAAGAGAGCAAGCGTACAATTCTGTGACACTTCAATGCAAATTTTGAGGTTTATTATGTAAAAGACAATGATATATATGAATATATGAAATTGTCTGTTATAAATTAATTGGGGTGAAAAAACACTACAGTAACAAAAAATTTCGGAAATTTGCTTATTTGAAAACACTACAGTAACAAAAAATTTCCGAAATTGTCTGTTATAAATATACGTAAGTAACCAATCATTTGACCAGCTTTTGACCTATAGATTAAAGTTTTTGAGCATGTTTTTCAACCAACTTTTTACCCAAAATTAATTTTTTTTTATAAATTAATTGTTCTAAAAAAAAATTTCCGAAAAAAAAAATTATTTTTCTAAAAAATTTAATTTCGGAAAAAAAATATTAATTTTTCTAAAAAAATTAATTTCGGAAAAAAAATTATTTTTCTAAAAAAACTTACGGAAAAAAAATTTTATTTTTTATAAAAAAATTAATTTCGAAAAAAAAAATTCTAAAAAAATTAATTTCGAAAAAAAAATAATTTTTCTAAAAAAGTTAATTTCGGAAAAAAAAATTAATTTCGAAAAAAAAATTAATTTTTCTAAAAAAATTTATTTCGAAAAAAAATTTTGAAAAAATGATTTGGACGTTGGACGCAATTTAGCGTAACGACAGGGACCATTTTTTGTAATTATATCTCACACTAAATTCATATTTCTTACAACCATCAAGTGACCAATCATAATAAATGATAATGATTATTTGTAATAAACACAATCATTACAACAATCAAGTAACCAAACATAATAAATGAGAATGATTATTTGTAATGATTGGTCTATGGTGGGGTGGCTCTCCTAAGTTGATGGGGTAGAAACCCACGATGCCTTATTATTTAGTATCCGGATTGCAACAAACCTGCAAGTATCATCGAAAACATACATATTTGAAGTAAGAAGACAAGTTGAAAATAGATTTGAACCCGAAGTCAATTGCACAGTAAATACTCAATTAACAGACAATTTCATATATTCATATATATCACTGTCTTTTACATAATAAACCTCAAAATTTGCATTGAAGTGTCACAGAAATGTACGCTTGCTCTCTTAGAAAAAAAAGGCAAGGTTGTACGTACCTAGAAAAATAAAATCCAAACCCCAAACTCGAATTTAACAAAATAAATAGTAACATGCTCTTGCAAGAAAAACTTATTAAGCAGTTGATCCAACACATCAAACTTTAAAGCAAGAACCACCGTTTGATCATGATAAAATTAGTGAACCGATGGTGATGACGCAAAATGGTGCTGACCATCTGGGCCACCTGGTGCAACTCTACCAGGGTTGGCATCAAGTGACCTTCTCTTATAGTATTCAAGATCAGAAACTTTCATCCCTAGTTTACGTAACAAAAGTTGGCTTGAATCATCATTTTGCATGACTTGACTTGCATTTGAGGTTATGCTGAAGACAAGGAAGACGATGATAATGAGAAACAATCCCTTTGATGAGAAGGTATTTGCCATTAGGGTTTGGGGATTGTTTTAGATTATCTTTTACGGAGTAATTGTTTTGGAAAATGTGAATGCGGAGATTGCATGGATACACGTAGTATTTATAGAATGTTGGAATTATGAGAGAGAGAAATGGTGATTGATGCCATGTTAGTTTAGAATATAAGGAAATGAATATATATGAATATATGAAATTTATGTATGAAATTGTAAAAGACAGTGATATATATGAATATATGAAATTGTCTGTTATAAATTTTGAGGTTCAATGCAAATTTTGAGGTTTATTTAATCTAATCAGGTTTTGGGTAAAGGTATATAACTACAACTACAGTAACAAAACTCATTTTGATTGGTTACTTACGTATCCAACATATTCAAGTAGGGATGAGTTATTCAACTAGTCATTTTTGTAATTATACGTCAAAACTGTCACATAAATTGTGCTCTTTTGTACCTCAAATAACGTGTAGATAATAATTCGAAGGGGAAACGTCATGTTTCTTAACAAAGTGTAAGAGCATCTCCAATAATTATAAGAAGGGTTCATGGTGAGTTAATACAATTCATTTACCATTGCAAGTGAAAGTTTATATATATATGTTTATTATGTATACGTATACACGAAGAACACGTTTATTATATATTTAATATATGTATGTTTTATATTTATTAAATGTATAATATACTTCATAAAATAATTATTTAACGATTGTTAGTTTACCGTTAGACGAAATAACTAACTAATATACGTTAAATATAAAAGTGAGGTCTTGGATATACATTCAAACATTAAAAGAAAATACGACAAAAACAATATTGGAAATGATTGTTGTGTTTCTTTTTCTTTTGATCTATATCACACGACATGGACATACATGAAAATGATTGTGTTTTGTTTTTGTTTACTTGTGATTAAAAACACACGACGACATATCATTACCAATACAAGATAATATTGTTTTCCTTTTTAGTCAATATTACATGACAAACTAATATGGAAATGATTATGTTGTTTTGGTCCAACATATACGGCAGAAAGGAGGGAAAAAAAAACAAAAAAAAAAAAAAAAAAAAAAAAACAAATCGACACATATCTTTTTGTTTGTTGTTTTTGTCTCTTGCTATTAATGATTTACTAGTATAAAATATATGTCATTCTCTTCACTTGAGAAGGTATTTGAACGTATTGTTTTTATACGTATAGTCGACAAGTCATAAAAGCAAGAACAAAACTGATTGTACAAATAATTACACGACCAGACCTTCGATGATGATCAAAGGATTTATGGGGTGTTGGGATTGCGCCAAGCTTGTTCTTAACCTGCAATAAGAAATACCAAGACACTACGTTATTGCGCAGGGGTTGGACCCTGCGAACCACCTCCGGCGTGCGAGTAAGTATGTGTGATATGATAAGTAGGTTGTAATTTGCAAGAGTGAAGTTAACTTACATCGTCTTGGCCCGACTAAGCTATTTATAGGAGAGAAATAGGACTTAGTGGGCGGTTGCACCTTGTTCGGAGATCAAGGGGGCGTCCCATGATTTGTGGTAACCGCTAGGGCTTTGTAGCCCACGATCTCTTCCTTGGCGGGAAAGCCTAAGGGAAGAGGAGACGTGGGTATGACCAGGTCAAGAGGGTTCTCCGTTGTAGTCCCTTCGAGAGGGATACCCCGAAGGGATTAAGGCTTCGATTGGCGGATTCCCACATGGTAACCATTTCGTAGACGAATGGTTTTACGCCAATGAAACGTGTTAAGAGATTAACCTGGTCCTCCGAAGAGAGGGCTTCGCACAGGCTCGAAGGGGAGTCCTTCAACCCGTTCGGAGGGTACATCATCAAGCCCCCCAGTCGAAAGTGATATATACGTACAAGTATAAATTGCATTCGACTCTCAAAATCAACATGCATTATACCTATTAAATTACACTCCCGTGCAAAAATAAATGACTAACTAAACCGCGCATTTAATGCGAGCTAATGATTATCCTCCCACTTGGGCTGTAAACTCAAACGGCTTATTTAATCGGTACTAGCAAACATCACTTCAAAATTTAATTGCCCGTTTAAGATCCGTAAGATCTTCAAAGTTAGGTGTACACGTGTGCGCTTGGGATCAAAACCGTCTGGGTACATAAACCCAAAATAATTAAACCCTAGCTCATTTTACCTCCGCCCAAAATATACACATTGCTCTGCAATCTTGTGCTTCCGTTGGAACGAAAAGGTAAAATTCCGATAAACCTTCCTTGATCTTTTATTCTTTTAATATGAGCATGGCCGCTAAGCGAATTATTAGGCAACAGACCTGTACCTTGTCGAAACAAGCCTTATCTGAGTTTCTGCTTGATTACCCTATACCCTCGGAGTACAAAATCATGCTCCCTATCGATGCTCCCGAAGGGTTTGTGGGTTTGTATGTGCATGCATTCACTCAATCGAATTTTAGGATACCCATTCATCCCTTGATTTTAGAGTTTCTACAATACTATCAGGTGCATATTTCTAGGTTAAACCCTTTTGGTCTTGCTAAGTTGACCACTTGCATCGTAATGTGTAAAGCGTACGGATATGAACCCACATTGGAGGTGCTTAGGGGTTTTGTGAATCTCTATCCTGGTGGAGATTGGGTAACCATTGCCAAAAGGGGTGAACATGACGTGCATGTTCTTGTGACGAAACCCTTTTCAAATATTAGAAATTGGAAAGGACAGTTTTTCTATGTTGAAAGTACCATCATACCTCCTGAGTATCCAGCTTTGTTGGATGAAGCAAACATGTATGATGAGAAGAAGTACAATGACCCTCTTCCCTATGAGATAAGGAGCGACCCCTTGTACCAGCGTCTTGCACGCCACCCTGCTAATGTCCAGACGTTTCCAGAGCCTATATTGTACATGGCTGGTTTAAGTGACAGCTGGGACGGGTCTCCATCATCACCTGAAATTATTTGTGAAGGACAAAGTATGTACAATTCTTATTTTCTTAGAATAAATAACTTACCTGCTGATATTCATCTCCTTTTGCGTTTGTTTTTGCAGAAATGGCCTTCAGGAACTTCGTTGTCGCAGGTGGTGCAAAGGAAGTAAGCTTCATTCCAAAGGATCCCAAAGATATCAGCTTCGGAGTAGGTTCTCCGTCTATATCTGTGAACAATAATGATGTTGATGTCTCCCCACCTAAACCTCTTGCTGTGCTTCCCCCGATCAAGCCCCTTAATACTGAGAAAACCCCCCAACTTGTGGAGGATGTTGGTGACTCTGATGATACTCCTTCCGGGAGTGATCAGCTGAAGATCGTAGGGTCTTCCGGTATTGCTGATAGAGTTCGAACTAGGAAAGGTTCCAGTGCGAAGGCTGCAAAGGCTGCCCCCAAGAGGAAATTGAACATTTCCACTCCTACTTCTAGAACAACAAAGCAGAAAATAGAGAAGTCACGGGGAAAAGCCATTATGTATTCCACTGAAGACATTGTTGATGATGATGACATTTATGGTAAGTAAAGCATTCCTGACTCTCTGCTTCTCAATGTGGTACGTGTCTTATGATGATTTTTATGTAGGGTTGCCAAACACCAAGGAATTGCCGAATGCCCTTTCCTGCCGATTGTTGGTTGAAAATGTCACCCCTGTTTCCTGGAGGAGATCTTTGGGCGAGATGTCTATTGAGAAGCTGTGTGATCTTCATGATAAAAGCTATACTAGGCAGGCTATGCTGGATAACCATTTGAACTTCCTTACAAGGGAGTTAATCAACAAGGTCAAAGAGGCGAAGGGAGAGGTTGCAGTTGTTGTTGCCAGGGAGGAGGATAGAGAAAAGAAATATGCTGAGTTGGAGGCCATGTGTGATGCAGCCTTGGCAGATTTTGAGAAGCACCCCAGATACGAGGCCCTGCGTGCCAAGATGAGCAGTCTCGAAGGATAGCTCAAAGAGTCGCAAGGTAGGTTAAAGATGGAAGAGGCCCAGACTGCTGGATATAAGACTCAGATTGCAGCCCTAGAGTCTAAATGTACTGGTCTGGAAACTGAGAGGGCTAGGTTGAAAGAGAATGAGATCAAACTTTGTCAAGATATGGATGGGCTGAAGCTTGAATGCAAAAACTTGAAAAAAGATAGGGCTGAGGTGGTCTCGAAGGTTGTCTCTTATTTTACCGGGTGGAAGACCCTTTACCCAAAAAAAAAAAAAAAAAAAAAAAAGTTATACCATAGTGATGAGGTGGGAGCAGTTGTGGGGAAGCTGGTGAATGCAGCCATATTCTATGGTAAGTGCACAACTCTGGAGGAGATAGCCGAAACAAAGAAACCAATTGTGTTGTCGAAGGTGCCTTACTACCGTCCGAATTCTGAGAAAGAATATGATGAAGCTGGGAATGCATTCACTACAGCAGAGTACCCGTTTCTTGCCGAAGCCACCAAGGACCCTTTAGCCTCAGTCGAAGATCTCCTATCCAAAAAGCCCAAGAGTATCCAGCCTCCCTCTCCATCTAAAAGAACCATCTCTGAGAAGCCTCCGTCTGCAGCTCATCAAGAGGATCCTAACTATTCCAAGAACATTTGAAGGTTGCCATGTTGGCAATAATTTGGTCAGTAAGGGTGGCATGTACCCTTTTTAGACAATGTCCTTTGTGTTAAGGCATGTGCCTTTATGTTTGAACAATTTATCTTTTATGTGTCTGGGCTTCGACCCAGACTTCAGACAATTTGCTTGGATGTTTAACGTTGGCTGTGACTATGTGTAGCCGTATAAATGCCAAATTAGGGAATTATGTCCCAGTTTTGATAACATGCTTCTCTTCTCTTACACTTATATACAAGCGTAAATGTACAACCTAAGATTATAACCTTATTGTGTGTATTTTGGATCAAGATTTTTAGCAATCGTATAATTTGACTGCGACAGAGGGTCGCGACCCACTCCGTCTTTATCCTTAAGTTGTAGAGGGCTTATAATACCCTAAGACTTTATAGGAAAGTTAATGTGAATTGAAATGGATGTTTTTCGTGTACAAGACATGTGCCTTGCTTCATCCTTCGACATTGAAACTTTTAAAGTACTTGGCTGAGCAAATCTTTGTTGTATAAAACGAAACAAGAGATTTTGAGGGAAATTTGTCATATCATTAAGTGGGTAGGTAGGATTACATCATTTTAAGAAATGAACACTAAGACACCTACCATTAATGCTTCTTTCCCATGTGAGAAGAATGCGTTACATGAAATTGAAAAACAACTAAGTGTTTTTTTAAAAGAGTAAGTCTTACGTATAAAACTTACGAAAGCTAGTGTCTAGATCTTCGGGCTCATATGCTTTGTTGTCGCGGCATTTTTCTTTGACAATGGGCCCTTCGACTTGGCTTTACTCTCATTTATCCGAAGGATATATTCTTGTATGCCTTCAAGATTTTGGGTAACCTATCTACCCACTCATGCTGATATTGTCCTAACTTTGTCTCGATTTCAATAACAATATCCTTGTCAACACAAGTGAAAATTTGATTCACATTCAGGCTTTCGCAGAAAGATGGGAACACCCCTTCGGCAAAGTGTTTCCCTCTGTAAGAAGTGATGACTTGTGGGACTCCAAATCTGCAAATTATGTGTTCCCACATAAACTTTTCCACATGCTTACCTGCTATCGATGCCAAAGGCTTGGCTTCAACCCATTTGGTGAAGTGATCTACAGCTATGACCAAGAATTGTGCTCCTCCAGGAGCTATTGCTAGGGGTCCGATTATGCTGATTCCCCATTGGCCGAAAGGCCTTGCTGATGTGATAGAAGACGCGTCATACTCTAATGGCTTCCGAGCTTTTGAGTGTACCTGACATGTCGCGCATGCTTTGATCACTTCCGTTACGTCTTCCAATATAGATGGCCAGTAATATCCCCATCTTGTTACTTTCGAGGCAATGGATCGAGGGCCTACGTGCTTTCCACAAGAATCTTCATGAACATTATAGAGAATGCTCGAAGCCTGTTCCATTCCTACGCAACGAAGCCATGGAGATAAAAAGGATCTCCTGTATAGATTGTTCCCAATAAGTCTATATTGGGGAGCTTTGGTCTGGATCTTTCGAGCAAGCTTAGGACTTTCTGGCAGACTACCACTGATCAAGTATTCCCTAATTGGAGTCGTCCAATTGTTGCCTCTGTCAGATGCTTCGTCTTGTGTAATTGACCTGTGAGTCAATACTTCTACTAAAACTTCCTCGGGCAGATGAGCGAAAGCCATTTCAGATAGCTTGCTTAGGGTATATGCCTTCTTGTGTTGGCTTCTTCGAACATGTGTTATCTCATATGGTTCGAATCCCTGAAGAAACTCTTTAGCTATATCCAAATATTTTTTGATGGTGGGCTGCTCTGCTACATAATAGCCCTTGATTTGGTTGGTGACTAGTTGCGAGCTTACAAAAATGGAGAGGTCATTAGCCTCCAAGCCTTTTGCTAGTCGAAAGCCAGCTAACAAAGCTTCATACTCTGCTTCATCGTTCGTGGCCTTAAACTCAAAACGTAATGCATAAGCGTACTCCTTTCCTTCTGGACTAACTAGCATTAAACCTGCTCCTGAACCATCAGAACTTGAGGCTCCGTCTGTGTACAATTTCCACCCTTCCTTCATTTTTTGGGGCTTCTCCTTAGGAATTTCTTTATCTTAGCTAGGTCCGGAGGGTGTTTCAGCGAGAAATTCTGCAAGTACCTGATCTTTTCTGGGGTTTCGACCCTTGTACTCTATCTTATGCTCTCCCAATTCGATAGCCCATTTAGCTACCCTTCCTGATTTCTCAGGCTTCGACATTATCTGCCTAATAGGCTTGTCAGTCAATACCGTGATGGGATGAGCTTGAAAGTATCTTCGAAGGCGTCTTGCAGCATAAACCAAGGCTAGGATTAGCTTTTCCAACTCCGGATAGTTTAATTCAGCTCCTTGCAGAACCCTGCTAACGAAGTATATAGGGACTTGTTTCTTCTCCCTTTCGGCTAAGAGCACCGCACTGATGCTTTTGAATGATGTCGCAATGTACATGAACAACACTTCGCCTTTGATTAGGGCTATAAGTGTTGGTAAGATTTCCATAAATTCCTTTAGCTTTTTGAAGGCTGCTTCCGCCTCACAACTCCATTGGAAAGTCTTTTGATCTGCCCCTTTCGACAAGAACCTGCTTAGTGCAGCAAGCTTCCCATTGAGGCTTTGAACTTCTTTTAGTGACTTCGGAGCTTGAAAGTCAGTGATGGCTTTTACCTTTGAAGGGTTAGCTTTAATCCCTTGTTTAGTGATCAAATGCCCCAAGAATTGTCCTTCCTCCATGCCAAAGGAACACTTCTTAGGGTTAAGCTTCATATTGATTGCCCGTAATTGATCGAAGGTCTCTTGGATGTCGGAGAGGAGGTCCTCTTCGGTTCTGCTTTTTATTACCATGTCATCAACGTAGGCTTCCAAGTTCCTCCCAATTTGCTTGTGGAAGGCTTTATCTACTAGCCGTTGGTAAGTTGCCCCTGCGTTCTTCAGACCGAAGGACATTTTCTTGTAGCAATAGACACCCTTTCCTGTGTAGAAGGCTGTCTTTTCTTCATCTTCCTCCGCCATTTGTATTTGGTGATACCCTTTTTAGGCATCCAGAAAACATTTCATACGAAACCCCGAGAGAGATTCGACCTTCTAATCGATTTCTGGTAGAGGGTAGCAGTCCTTCGGGCAAGCTTTATTGATGTCGGTGAAGTCAATGCACATACGCCACCCTCCATCACTTTTCTTTACCATGACTGGGTTGGCAACCTAAGTTTGGTATTTTACTTCCCTGAGAATTCCTGCTCGCACAAGTTCATCCACCTCTTTGCAAGCAGCTGCGTTTCTTTCTGGTGCCAGGCTTCGTCGCTTCTGCTTAATTGGTTCGATGTGCTTGAACTCGTTAAGCTTATGTTCTGTGCCGAAGGGCTTACCATCGATCATAAGAGTCCTGGGAACTCCTGTCATGTCTGAGTATGTCCATGCGAACACATCTTTGTTGGCTTTGAGTAGCTTCTCAAGGTCTGCTTTGAAGTTAGCAGGGAGTTGCTTTCCGATTACCACCGTTTGCTCTGGATAGAGTTCATTTATCACAATACGCTCTTCGGCATCCGAACAACTTAGAATAGCCTTCGGAGGCTCCTCCGGACTTTCCCTAATCTTTTTGCCACTGTCTCCCACTTGTCCTTGACTGTAATTGGAGAACACGGTTCCTATCCCATAAGGTGTATGGAACTTTACCGCTGCATGTATAGTGGAAACTACGATACCCATATTTTGCATGGCGGTCCTTCCTATCAGCAAGTTGTAAGGAGATTTGGACCTTACAATAGTGATAATGAGGGTTTCTGTCCTTGCGAGCTTGCCTTCTCCAATTGTTATTTCTAATGGAACTTCTCCCAGAGGCCACAAATGCTCACCAGAAAATCCTACCAAAGGTATCTTTGAATCAACCCGCTGCGACCTGATCGAAGGCTTGAGCTTAAGAAAACAATGCTCATAAATGATTTCGCAGGAGCTTCCACAGTCCATATAGGCTCTATTCACCTCTCGGATGGAAATGAGAACTTTGATGACTACCGGATCATTTGAAGGGACTTGGCCCTCAAGAGGAGGAAAAGTTACTTCCCCTACTGCATTACCCTCCTGCTCCGTTACCTTTCTTTTCAAGCTGGCTTCGCCCCATCGAACCATGAGTATTGGGGCTTCGAGAGGAGTAGTATCTTTAGCCAATTGAGTGCCGGTCATCTTTTCCTTTCCCTTCTTTATACCTTTCACCAAGTGTGCCAATTACCCGGACTTCACAGCTTCTTCTATCTGTTTCTTTAACTCCCTACAACTGTTCGTATCATGACCATAATCTTCGTGAAAGTGACAATACTTGCTAGTATCCCTGTTTTTGCCCTTACTTGTCATACGAGGGGGTGCTTCGAAAGCCTTAGCAGCCCTCTCCGTAGCAAGTATTTCCTTTGGAGACTTGGTTAGGCTGCTTAACAAACCGTGGTTGGGGCCTTTGTTGTACGGAGAAAGCCTGTTTCTGTTCTTGTTCTTGTTCTTTGACCCTTCCCACGAAGAATGCTTCGAAAACTTGTTGTTGCTGTCTCTGTCTATCGGAGCCCCATTAGTGGATACCACTTTCGCTTCGATCCAAGTATACGTCTTTTCCATTAACCCTTCGTAAGTTTTCGGAAGGTCAGTGGACAAGAATTCCACCAAACTCCGATTTCGAAGACCATGTACGAAACCCGAAATGCGCTGATCTACATGATGACCCAAAATCTGCAAAGTCTCATCGGTGTACCTAGTAACGAAGGCCCTTGTGCTTTCATTTTCCTTTTGTTTGATGTTGTGCACCGTTAAATGAGTCCTTGTGAACTTCTTTTGTTGACTGAAGTGTGACCGAAACTTAGCCTTGAGATCATCAAGATTGACGATGCTACCGGGCTTTTGCCCATTCCACCAAATACGAGCAGAATCCCGTAAGGTGTATGTAAACATATGACAGGCCACCGGCATAACCCATTTTTTCATTTTGATAGCCCCTTCGAACAAGTGTAAGAAATTGTCCGGATCCCCCTTCCCATCATAAGTCACAATGTGCGAAGGCATTTTCAACCCATCAGGCAATGGATAATCTTTTATCCACCTAACGAAGGGTGTAGCTGAACCCATAGGGTCTGAGTATAGACAATTGTAAGGTGGTACATACATGGGAACAGTATTATAGGGATTGTTGTTTGGGGGCATTCCCATAGGAATTTGACTTGGGTAGGACTGATAAGGTGTATTCATAGCAAACGGGTAACCGTTTCCCATGGCATACGGAGGGTACGCCATGGGATGTCTGAAGGGTATGCTCCCAAAAGTTTGAGGGAGGCTTGGGTTATTAGGCTGTCCATTTACTGGAGGATATAAATTTTGAGGATAAGACTAAGTTTGGAACGAGGGGTACATACCATTGGGAGGAAGATTTCCTCCCATATTAATTGTAGGCGGATTGCCTTCTACGCCTGATGAGTGAGAAGGCTACAACGGAACCCCAGCTTCAGTCCTTCCAAGATGAGCTGCTAGCAATGGAGGCAAAGTCACCCCCACTTCTTCCCTTCGTTGGCTCCTACCGTTAGAGCCTTCGGTAACCGCCCCTTCTCTCCTTGTCGGAGCCCTCTCGGGGACTCTTTCAAAACCAATGGACCTTCTGCTTAGCCTTCGACTGACTGGAGGCCCAATCCTTAAGGCTGATAGAGTTGCTCCTTGGGTCAGAGGCCTAGGTTCCATCTCCATTTCTTCATCCTACTCATCACTTGAGTATTCCAACTCCCTTCGCATCTCAGCATTCCTGACTTGCCTCTTACGAGCCCTTAGGAGGGATTCCAACACATCGTGGTTGGCTTCGACAAAGGCTGGGCTAATAATGGGCTCCGGATTGGCTAATGTCGAAGCATGAGGGTTGGGTGTTGTTTCTGGGTGAGAATGTGTTGTGAACGTGGAGGCAGTTATTGGGGGAAGGTTGTTAGAGTCATTGACTGGTATTAGCGCCAAGGTCGAGAAACCCGGTGGGGGAGTATCTTCTCTCCCTTGATCCATGCCGGAATAATAGTGAAAGTAGTTGGTTGGTTATAAGCTTGGAAATAACGAGACCAATTGTAGCGGTCCCACGGATGGCGCCACTGATTGTACAAATAATTGCACAACCAGGACTTCGATGATGATCAAAGGATTTATGGGGTGTTGGGATTGCGCCAAGCTTGTTCTTAACCTGCAATAAGAAATACCAAGACACTGCGTTAAGTGATTGTGCAGGGGTTGGACCCTGCGAACCACCTCCGGCGTGCGAGTAAGTATATGTGATATGATAAGTAGGTTGTAATTTGCGAGAGTGAAGTTAACTTACATCGTCTTGGCCCGACTAAGCTATTTATAGGAGAGAAATAGGACTTAGTGGGCGGTTTGTAACACCCCCATTTTTCGATATACGCAGCGGAATATAAGTTGGGGTATTACTTCATGGTTCACAGTCATGAGTATAGAAAACGACTCAAAAAGAGACGTTTTTTAAATAAAATTGTTATCATTCATTTATTTATCAGAGTACATAGGATAGGTCCCAGAGGGAAGTTTTGTAAATAAGTAATAAAAATACATTATTCTTTGAATGATAACAAAGTGGACACTTTTGTTATAAGAAGAAAGTCCACAGCCACTCCGTGCCAAACCATACCTTTAGTCACCTGAGATAACATGCTTAAAAAGTCAACACAAAGGTTGAGTGAATCCATAGTGTTTTCAGTAGTAATCAGTTTGAACACAAGCTATGTAAAAAAAATCAGTAATACTGCAGTGTAAAATATATATATTGCATTAAGTCTCATGGCACGCAAAACGTTAACAGGTTATCTTCATAGTTATAAGCTATGAGATATAAATTACCCCATAATTAAATGTAGGTAACCTTGCCCCCGAGTAGGAGATTGCCAGTCTCTTTATTTAACTCAAATAAAATGCATTTGGTTACGTTACGGTAACACAAAGGGGTCGTCACACCCAATAGATCTATCCATTATATTCGCGCTCACCCACAAATGATTAGAGGTCCATGATTAGGGGTCTTTTTGGCAAAAGCAAACTTATGCAATACAAATCAGGAAAGCATACAGAAAATACTTGTGTTCGGTTTGTAGCATGTATCTCCCCACGAGTTTGGAAAAACGTAGTAAAAAGTGGGACTATGAACTCACCTGGGCAGTCTGGATGAAATACAAAGTTATACAAAGTTGATAAACGTCTCCTGCACGCTACCTGGGTTGGTGTGTCAAGTTCTCAGTAATAGTTTCTTAATATATATAAGTTTTATTTTCCGTTTACGTTTTCAGTTCCGGTATTAGGTTTTTAATTCATAATAATAATAATAATAGTAATATTAATAATAATATTAATTATATTAATTTAATAATAATAATATTAAATTAAATTAAAGTTTATAAGTATATTTTCATTTTAGACCCTCAAGTATCTAGGGTTGACAACTTTTACCCTCAAACTTTAGGAAAATGATAACTTTTACCCCTGAACTTTAGTTAAATTACACTTTCTACCTTTAAGTTTTGAAAAGTGACAATTTATACCCCTAGGGTTTACTCGATCGCAAAACAAGTCCAAAATACAAAAGTTATTAGAGCTTTGGCAAAAATGGCCCTTGAGACTTCCAAGGGTTTTCACACGACATCCTTTGGTACAAAAACAATTTACATCTCGTGTTTCACTTCGAGATCTTTTACGACTCCTTTACTAAAATGTTTATAAGTGTTATAAAAGTATTTTTGCAAAAGATTTTAGCCTGGTTCGAACTCAAGATCACAGAAACAATTACAGAAACTTGCGACTTTAGTTTTCATTCGACACAAAAAAATCCCAACTTCATACGCTTCGTTCTCCCTCGTTTCTTAATGAAAATTGATGATTCTTTTTCCTATGTGTAGCTCTTTTAGTGTACTTTTATCATGCCAAAAACCAGATTTTTACAGACTCGTTTACTACTCGATTTTTGAGACCAAAGCAGCAGATAGTCTGCTGGTCGACAGGAAGAAAAAAGAAAGGAAAACTCGTTTTCTTGTAATCCGATTTTTATACCTTGTGTTTTTATGATATACTTAGTTATTCTAACATATCTAAAGTACTTTCAAACCATTTTTAAGATCCTAGGCTTTTTAGAATTTCATTTCGAATATATTTTTACAAAATAACTCGGTTTGAACAAAAATGGGTTTTTGTTAATTCTGAGCTATGACCACTTTTAGGACATGTTCTAGCATATATTTAGACACAAAATGAATATAGAAAAGTAAGTAAAAAGACCAGAAACATACCTTGCTTAATATGTTCAATTAGGGCAAGTTTTATGAAATATGGTTCGAATTGTGTTTCCCCTTGGTTCTAACTTCCTTCTACTGCTCTCCTAGGCTTATATGATCTTAGTTTAGTGGTGTGGACTCAAGGTTAAGGCTGTGAAGGGCTGTGATGGTTGATTCGTATAGTGGTGATGGATGTTTAGGGTTTTTCAAGTGTGTTCTATTTATAGAGAGCAATTAGGGTTTCCTAGTGGGTTCTAGGGCTGTTATGGGAGTGAGTGGGGTGAGGTGTATGGCTGTTGAGGTGCCACAAGGGAGGAGGAGAATGTAGGATGATGTGGAACTTCACATATCACACATGTGTACCATTTCTAGAAGAGGGGAGGTGTGTCTCACTTACGGTTCATACATGTGGTCTCTTAGGGTTTAAGGAAGTCTAGAATTTGGTTAGTTCATGGTTAGAATCGAACTAGGTGATGTAAGTATGTTGGTTAGTGTCGACTTGTGCATAGGGTAGTTGTACATAGGCTTTGTTGGCTTGTAAACTAGGGTTTAGGGTAGAACTAGGGTTTTTTAGGTTTAGGGTTTAGTTAGAAATGAATTTTAGATTTTTAGGACATGATTTTGTATGTATCGATTTACCATTAAAATAGGAAAAATGATTTTTTTGCTTTAGGTGGTTGTACTCTAGGCTTAAGAGACTTGTACTAATGTTAGGAAAATACGAAAAATATATTTTTAATTATTTCTTAATTTTACATAATTTTTATAACTTTTATTAGACTTTAAATACAAATGAATGAGTTTTTATGATCCTGTGCATTAGAGGGTTGTACATTAAGTTAAAAGAGTTGTACATATGTTAAATAATTTAATAAGTTATTTTTAGAATTTATTGTGTGAAAATATTACATAATATGTAAGTTAAATAATTATTATTGAAGTTTTTATAAGGTTTTTACTTTCATTTAAGTTTTATGCTTAAAGGACTTGTACCTTGACTTAAAGGACTCATACTTAATATTTTTATAAAAATATTAACTAAGGTTTACAAATAAAATAATAGTTTTTGAGAAATTAGGGTTTTATCGGGAGTTATGGTGAAATTAGGGTTTTCGTGCTTTAGTGACTTGTACATTACCCTAGTAATTTATATTTTGGTATTTCTAGAGTTTCGTTAACTATTTTTGGTATTACAGTGGTTTAAAGTCTCATAGAAACTATATTGGATGAAAATAGTTTAGTTAAACTAGTATGTTAACGAATTAACGTAAAGTGGCAAATGGTAATTTGTAAAGTTACTATACTTGACATAAGAAAATATATAAACATATATTAGGTCAAGGTTAGGTCGCGTGTGAATACGTTTATCATAGGTGTGAGTTACATCACATAAGATAGTGGTTACGCTCAGGCAAGTAAAAAAAAATTACATGCAGAAAATGATTAAGTTTAGTGTTACCAGATGAGATTTTTCGCAGTGGTTACACGGTTGCACCTTGTTCGGAGATCATGGGGGCGTCCCATGATTTGTGGTAACCGCTAGGGCTTTGTAGCCCACGATCTCTTCCTTAGCGGGAAAGCCTAAGGGAAGAGGAGACATGGGTATGACCAGGTAAAGAGGGTTCTCCGTTGTAGTCCCTTCGAGAGGGATACCCCGAAGGGCTTAAGGCTTCGATTGGCGGATTCCCACATGATAACCATTTCATAGACGAATGGTTTTACGCCAATGAAACGTGTTAAGAGATTAACCTGGGCCTCCGAAGAGAGGGCTTCGCACAGGCTCGAAGGGGAGTCCTTCGACCCGTTCGGAGGGTGCATCATCAAAAACCACATGGTGTTTTAGTCATGAAGGAAGCACTAGCATCCTAACATGCTTCGTTTGACGTATAGTGTGTGTATTCGTTAGAGATGATTGTTTTAATCACTAAGTTTCATTTGCTGTTGCTTCGAGGGTTAGTTTTCTTGTTTCCCTTTTACCTTAATTTGTTTATTATATGTGTTAATAATAATTGCTAAACTAGATCCATTATCCGCTGCGTACTCGTAGTGTTAATGGTTAACATGTTCATAAAATCCCAGCAGTAGTATCACGAGTCAACTCGTTTGGTGGTTATGAGTTACACGTTTTAATAAACACGCGAAAAGGCTGCCTGAAATCTAACTTAGTTATTCGTTTTATTTTTGTTTTGACAACTATTATGCAATACTTTTCATTAATTAATAAAAAATACCTAGAAGCTAATGAATTAAAATTAATGGTTAATTAGATACATAAAATAGCATATTAAAAGTTAATTAGTTTGACATGATTATTTTATGTGTGAATTCCGGCTATAAGACCTACGCAATGATTTTTTTTATGATGCATGTGGCGATCTAGGCACTTGATAAAAGCCTAGTGAGGGTCTTATGGTTCTCCATTTGGGGAAGACTCGCTAGAGGACTCGGATTTTATGTGTTTAATTAATGTCTTTGTTTATGTATTTGACTCCTTATTTGCATAATTGTTACATGTTTTACACACCTAATTGCATGCAATATGGAATAATACATATCGAAATCATGACTTTAATATGGTCTTAATTTACACGCCTAAATACCATGCTCAATTGTGACCTGCTATTTGATTCGTGGAAAATTCGTTTTTGTAAAATTAAGTGACCTAAATATATTGAAACAAGTTTTTCATGAAATTAAAAACTGTATGCTATGGACATTTGGGAAGTACGGCTCACCCACTAGAACAAACTATAAGGGGAATATAAGGCGGTGCGCACTGTCACACCTAAAGGATTTCCGGTCATATGCTTCGAGCTGACCTGGTCCTCCGCTTCCTTGCGAGTTCGATTAGAGCTACCGTGAACCATAATGATCACTACAGTGTCATTACTAAAAGTTTTTAAAATAAGTGCTACAAAGTTGTTTTGCATGCTTCTTTGTATACGATTTTACCACATTTATGTGTATACCCTATGTGTAAATTTTAAGTCTATGCCAGCCAACCAAGAACACGTGCTTTTGGCTTGACCTCTTTGGTCAGACCTTAGGCCATTCCAAACCCATGGCAAATTTTGTTCATTGGTCAGACTTTTGGCAATTTTTGTACGTTCTTGCTTGGTCAACTTATTTCGAGTATGATTGGTCAGACCTTGGACTCGAGGCATAAGATGAGACTAAACATGCTCATGACATTATTACTTGCCTACTAATGTCTTGATCAGTCTCATAAATCTAAGAGTTGCATTTTATGCAATTAACGCTCGTCGCTTACCTCTTGCCCCACTTGTTTACACATTGGTCAGACCTTTGGTAATAAGTAGAAGGTCAAGTTGGATCTTACTCTTAATTAGTAATTAATTGGGTAGTTAATTCTATTAAGAATTTAATTATTAAAAATACTAATTATTTGAACTTTTTAATTGTAGATGACTACCTCAGTCGGAAACAATTCGGTACTCAGGAGTTTCTTTGAGAAATAAAAACTCACTGGACCTAACTTCATTGACTGGTATCGCCAGCTTCGCATTATCCTGTCAGCTGAAGATAAGGAAAATTACTTGGAGCATCCTATTCCTGCTGCACCTATTGCAACTCCTGGACACCCAGTCCCTCCTGAGGCTTTGGCAGCTCACACTGCTTGGGTCAAGGGATCAAAGGACATTGCTGCATTCATGCTTATGACCATGGACTTAGAAATCCAATGAAATCTAACTCACCTTGGTGCATATGACATGCTACAAGAGTTGAAAAGTATGTTTGCTCAGCGGGCAGAACATGAACTTCTTCAAACCGCGAGATGTTTGCTCAGCGGGCAGAACATGAACTTCTTCAAACCGTGAGGGAATTTCACTCGTGCAAGCAAGAAGAAGGTCAATCAGTAAGCTCATATGTTCTAAAGATGAAGAGCTATATTTACAACTTGGAGCGTCTCGGTCATCCCGTCACTTTGAACCTTGGAGTAAGCCTAATCTTGATTGGACTCTCTAAGGAGTATGACAGCTTTGTGCAAAACTATAATATGCACAGCATGGGGAAGACTGTGAATGAATTACATGCTATGCTTAAACAACATGAGCAGACACTACCCAAGAAAGATGTTGCACCTGCACTTCATGCTATACGTGCAGGAGAGGTCCAGAAAAGCCAAGGTAAAAAACCGTTCAAGGCTGCTAAGGGGAAACAAGGGAATGGAAAGTATAAGTTGGCTTATGCTCCTAAGCATAAACCATCTTATGCTTCCAAGCCCAAGAAACCTCCACCACCCAAGAAGGATAACCCTGCAAAGGACGCAACCTGTCACCAATGAGGTGAAACAGGTCATTGGAGAAGGAATTGTCCCGTGTATCTCGCTGAGTTGCTGAAAAAGAAGAAGCTATCTCAAGGAGCTAGCACTTCAGGTATTTTCACCATAGAACTCTATTATTTTCCTAGTACATCTTGGGTTTATAACACGGGTTGTGGTACTCACATCTGTAATACCACTCAGGGTCTCAGGGGAAGTAGGAAGCTGAAGCCAGGGGCTTTAAGTCTATACATGGGCAATGGTCAACGTGCAGGAGTTGAAGCTATTGGAAGTTATCATTTATGTCTCTCTAGTGGATTAGTAGTTGTTTTGAACAATTGTCATTATGCTCCCTCTATTACTAGAGGAATTATTTCAATTTCATGTTTGTTTGACGATGGTTTTATTAACCGCTTTGAATTGAATAATACAATTTCAGTTTCTAGGAATAATGTTGTTTATTTTAGTGTCATCCCAAGGGATGGTATTTTTGAAATTGATATGTCTTGTTCAAAAACAAATGATAGTTCTATGTTTGCTGTTAGCAATAAAAGAGCTAATCTCACCTTGGACTCTACTCTCTTGTAGCATTGTCGTCTTGGACACATTAGCAAGAAACGCATGGAGAAGTTGTAACATGATGGACTTCTTAACTCAACTGACATCAAGTCATTTGAAAAGTGTGTTTCCTGCATGTCTGGTAAGATGGCAAGAAAACCCTATTCACATCAAGTGGAAAGGGCTAAGGATCTACTTGGACTAATACACACCGATGTATGTGGCCCATTTAGAACTGTGTCAAGACAAGGAGCTAGCTACTTCGTCACTTTTACTGATGACTATAGTCGGTATGGTTATGTTTACCTGCTGAAACATAAACATGAAGTGTTTGAAACATTTAAAGTGTTTCAAAAGGAAGTAGAAAACCAACTCGGGAAGACCATTAAGTCACTACGTTCTGATCGTGGAGGTGAATATATGAGTCAAGATTTTTTGGATCATCTTAAGGAGCATGGGATTATTGCCCATCGCACTCCTCTTACACGCCACAACATAATGGTGTATCTGAGAGGAGAAATCGAACACTGCTAGACATGGTTCGCTCCATGATGAGTCAAACTACTCTTCCAAAATCCTTTTGGGATTATGCCCTTGAGTCTGCTGCACGCATTCTCAACATGGTTCCAACTAAGAAGGTTGATAAGACACCATACGAGGTATGGCATGGGAAAGCCCCTAAGTTGTCTTACTTAAAAGTCTGGGGTTGTGAGGCACTTGTTAAGCGTGATACACTCACCAAACTGAAACCCAGATCTATTAAGTGTATCTTCGTAGGATACCCAAAGGAAACAATGTGATATTCTTTCTACCTTCCATCCGAGAACAAAGTAATTGTTGCTCGGAATGCAGAATTCTTTGAGAAAAATCTCTTGGATCATGAAGCAAGTGGGAGTCTAGAAGATCTTGAAATTTATTCAAGAAGAAGATACAAATCCTTCTGTAGATACTAGCTTAGGTCATGATGAGGATGATCAAGAAATTGATGAACCTTAAAGTGATATCAATCCCATTTGTAAGTCCGCTAGGACACGCTGTGCACCAGATCGAATGTGTTTATACGTCGATGCTGAGGAGCATGAGTTGGGGGATCTTAGTGAACCCAATAACTATAAAGATGCATTGTTGGATCCTGAATCCAAGAAATGGCTTGATGCAATGAATGTGGAAATGCAATCCATGAAAGACAATGAAGTCTGGGACTTAGTTGATCTTCCTCCTAACGGTAAAACTGTTGGTAGCAAATGGCTCTTCAAAAAGAAGACTGACATGGATGGTGCAGTACACACCTTTAAAGCTCGTCTCGTAGCAAAGGGCTTCACTCAAACCTACGGGGTTGATTATGAAGAGACCTTTTCTCCTGTTGCAGAAATTAGAGCCATAAGGATTCTCATAGCCATAGCTGCATTCTATGACTATGAGATTTGGCAAATGGATGTCAAAACTACCTTCCTCAATGGACATCTTTCCAAAGAAGTCTATATGGTGCAACCTGAAGGTTTTGTTAATCCAAAATATCCTAACCGAGTATGCAAGCTCAAGCGTTCCATTTATGGACTTAAGCAAGCCTCTTGGCAATGGAATAAACATTTTGATGATTAGATTAAGAAATTTGGTTTCACTCAGAATCAAGATGAGCCATGTGTATATCAGAAAGCTAGTGGGAGTTATGCAACTTTCCTAATTCTATATGTTGATGACATATTACTCATGGGAAACAACATTCCAATGTTACAAGAAGTAAAATCCTATCTTGGAAAATGTTTTACCATGAAAGATCTAGGAGAAGCTGCATATATTATTGGAATCAAGATCTATAGAGATAGATCAAGACAGTTAATTGGTTTGTGTCAAAGTGCTTACATTGAGAAAATCTTGAAAAGATATTTCATGGAGAATTCGAAACGAGGAACTATCCCAATGCAAGATGAGCCTAAATTGAGTAAATTACAAGGTGCTGAGACACCTACTGAAAAAGAGCGCATGCAAAGAGTTCCCTACGCCTCGGCTATAGGATCAATTACGTATGCTGTGAGATGTACTCGTCCTGATGTTGCGTTCGCTCAGAACATGACAAGCCATTTTTAACAGAATCCAGGTGAACTTCACTGGACTGCTGTTAAGAATATTCTTAAGTATTTACGCTATACTAAGGATATGTTTCTGGTTTACGGAGGTGATATGAAACGAGAGCTCAAGATTTCTTGCTAAACTGATGCTGGATATCTAACAGATGCTGATGACCTAAAATCTCAGACTGGATATGTGTTCGTTTTAAATGGAGGTGTTGTTGACTGGAAAAGCACAAAGCAAAGTATTTCTGCAACTTCATCTACAGAAGCTGAGTATATAGCTGCTTATAATGCATCAAAAGAGGCTGTATGGATTCAAAAATTCATTTATGGGCTTGGCATTGTTCCCACAACTGAAGAACCCATAAATATGTATTGTGATAATACTGGAGCCATCACTATAGCTAATGAAAGTGGAATCACCAAAGGTGCTAGACATTACCGCGCAAAAGTTCATTATCTTCGAGAAACCATTGAGATGGGTGACGTGAAGATATTAAAAGTTCACACTGATGACAATCTAGCTGATCCCTTTACGAAGGCTTTAGCATATCCTAAGCATTCTAAATTGACTAGGAATATTGGTTTGATACCAGCTAGTAGTCTCATGTAAATCTGTGTGTTAATTAGTATTTGAATAACTTTAAATTGTAAGACAGTTTTATTTTCTGATAAATAAAGATACGAGGTATTTGTTATTTTGTTTATATAACCTGTTATTCCATATTTGCATGTTTAATCCATGAAATGATTTATCATTCTAAATATGTCCATTGTCGGTTAACAATATGGGAATATTGTTATGCAAGGCAAATGTAAGTGTTGGTTATATTCTATGAGAATGTGGATTGTTCCAGCCAAACTCATATGTATTCGCAAGGGATGCATATTGGATACCCCAACATTCAAACATTTACTTTTGGATCCTTGTCATGAGTAAAATGTTGAAATGGTTTGTTAAGTCATCCTTAGACTTGAGATACAAGCAAGTTCTGCTATGTGTGGATATCACTTTTGTAATTATATGCCAAACACTATCCTGAATAAGGTAGTTATAAAAGCTATGTTTCGAAGTGATGTGAAGCAGCATCCACAACACTTGTAGTCAACTAAGGATTTTGTGGAAACTGTAGAGGGGGGGGGGTGAATACGTTTCCATTTAAAAAAACTTAAAAACTTTTTGTATCAAACACCTGATCAAATGTGACGTAATATGAAAAGTGTCAACAATGATCATATAACATCTATGGATGAATAAATTAAACTACAACACTAGCACAATCAAACCATGATACATACATAATCAACATAACATAAGCAACTAGCCACACAAGCATAAACGCAATGCAAATATAACTATAAAGCGATAAAGAATAAAATGAAAGTAAAGAGATAAGTAAGAAGGCGCAAACCGGACACGGTGATTTATAGTGGTTCAGTCACGAAGCTCCTCTTCGCCCTACTCCACTCCCCGAGTACCCAACTCGAGAGTTACTTCACTAATCAACAAACTCCCTTCAGGCGGAGAAAACCGTACACGTTGCTTATCCTATTTCCGACACTAAGCTAGATGTCGAGTGCTAATCTTAGCTAGCACCAATCTACCACGATCTACCCGATCTACCCTTGATCCACTTGATCAATACACACAAGCCCAATGGCTTCAAGAAATCTCCAAGATCTCGACAAGATCACAATGATCTACTCCCACTTGACTCGATCTACCCTATCTACCCTTGATCTTCTTGATCAATCACACAAGCCCAATGGCTTCAAGAGATAATCAATATCTCTATAAGATCACAATGATCTTCACCCACTCTCTCACAAAAGAAAAATGATCTTGATGTATACTAGGATACAACAAGTGTGTAAAAAATGTTACAACTTCCCTAACTACAACTACAACTCTTGTATCTTCTTGGATACCTTGAGTTCTTCTCTTGCTATTGAAGAGGAATGACAACACTTTGTATCTACTTGGATACTTTGTGTTCTTCTCTTGCTATTGAAGAGGAATGACAACACTTTGTATCTACTTGGATACTTTGTGTTCTTCTCTTGCTATTGAAGATGAATGAAGAGGATCTCTTGGTGGGATGAAAGGATCACTCTTAAACAAACTAAGACTCTCTAAATGATCAAAGAGAGTGTTCTAAGTGAGGAGGGATTAGACCAGAGAAAACTGACTGGAAAAATCAAGTTGGAAGTGTAAAATGGTCCACTATTTATAGGCAAAGAAAAAACTAGTCATTATGTACGGACGGCTCCACTAATTGTCCCACGGCTCCACTAAACTTAGTGGAGCCTTGGTGCCGTCGCAGACAAAGACGCTCCAAATTTTGTCTTTTAGTGGTGAAAGTTTATTTAGGGAAGTTTGGAGCTGATTTTGGGGGAAAAATGACTGTTTGGGATTTTTTAAACTTATTTTTCAAAATAAAATATTTCTTTTTAATTCAAAAATAATTTTTAAAATATATTTTTGAAAAAATGTTTTGTCACATTAAAAATGTGAAGTCTAGAAAAATATAATCCTTTGATCATTTGTCAAGTAGTAGATTTGTTTGTCCATACCTTGAGTCATTTATGTCGGGATGGAAATCTATGACTTCGTTGAAGCATACTTGAGACGTCGAGAGGTTTTGATGTAAGTGTGCATTGATGATTTGTGTTTACAAGTAACTTGCACATTTTACGTTCTGTATTACAAGTTACATGTTTGTCACTATTAAAACCGAAGAAACCGTTTAGTTTAAATATCGTAATATTTGCACTAACAATCTCCCCCCTTTTGATGATGACAAATATGTAAAACGTAACACATAGTAAAATGTAAAAGTTACCTGTTTACACTCCCTTCTCCCCCTTTTGTAGAATCAAAAAGGTAGTTGCCTCGAGCGCTCCCTTGAATTCACACCCTGCTCCCCCTTATTACACTACTATCCTTTCTTCCCAGAAAGGCGAGCTTGCATCATCCCAGTGAAGTCTTCTATCATCACTTGTGAAGACAACTCCATGCTATGTATTCAAATAATCCCGAGCTCCCCCTAACTCAATGCTCCCCTATGGTGACTTAATCCCTTTGTTTATTTACCTTAGTATCGAGCGGATCCATGGATCAAATTCATACAAAGGCTTTTCCTACATCAAGGGTTAGCTTCGTGCAACATAATATATAACAGTATAGGAGCAGCATTATGGGGATAGAATACACATAGCAGGACATGCAAGGATTAAACTATGTGAGTGACACAACCTAAAAGTGTGCCAGAAGGATAAAAACCAAAAAGAAAGCCCAAGAAAGTTGAGCGACACAAAAAGATGAATGCATATTGCAATTCAAAGACACTTGAGTGTCACAACCCGACCAACAACCTAAGGTGTAATTGTTCAAACAATCACACTAACAAGAACGAGATTTGTTCATTGATTGACACATAAATTGACTTCTTCCAAGTTGTCATTGGGAAGACAAGTTCTAACTAGCCTTTTAAACAACATAATCATCTACCTAAGATGATTGATGTTAAGTGAGAGGAATCGAATACACTGTTAAGGTGGTTAAACCTTTGTGACTTTGTGTATATGATATATTGAGTTAATATGATTAAGTATGCGGAATCTACTTAATCACACTTAGAAGGTTATTTGTATTATGGAAATGGAAATTAATGCTTTTGTAACGAACAATGAACATGCAATGTTAACACCAAACGATTCAATATTATTAAGATAATAATACGAGTGATCTTTTCTTATCACTAGGGTTACAACCTTGAATCTTATGTTTCTATATCTTGTGATATTGTTTGTGTTTGTTCTTGAGAGATATTAATTAAGCACACTTATTTTCACACACACTACAATATCTAGTCAAAGATCTTTCTATTATATATCAAGAAAGATCTTTACAATAATGTTAAGTCTTGTCGAACAACTTGCTAGCTTATCTTATGTGTGTCAGTAACTAAGATACAACATGTATCTATGTTTACAACTTGTTCTGTGAGTATAAGATAAGGACTGAGCACATGGGGTAAGATATTTTCTACCGTGTATAATTGACTTTAGTCAACCAGACTTAACGATAGAAGAGCAGACTTAATTCTGTATTCACTAGAATTAACACTAGCAGACTTAATCTTCAACGACCAGACTTAACCAGGTAGCAGACTTAACCACAATTAACACTAGCAGACTTAACCACCAGACTTAATCACTTAGAGAATTTCCCGATACTTAATCTTCAGAATATTTAAATCCCAACAATCCTCCCCTAAACATGTGAATCTATTTCAACATGTTTTCTGAATTAAATGAGGAATTGTGAAGATCTTTCAAACACTTCATAGTCAAACCCTTGGACTAAACTTTCTTCTATTCTGAAAGGTTAATATCTAACTCAGTAACTCATTTGCTTTCTGATCTTTGACTTCAACAATATCAATACGCATCTTCAGGCTTCATTAATTGACCTAAAAAATGGTGCAATTTCCTTGGATGGAGGAATTATAAGAGGCAACGGTGTTGTGTATCTTGGATGCTTGTTTCAAAAAGTGAAATCATCTATCAGCATGCCTTTGCAAGTGATGAACAAACGTAGTGAACTGAAATTGAAACTGAAAGCTCTCTTCCTTTGACCTAGATAGAACTTTCTCCTTTGGAATGCTTCATCCCTTCTGAATATATATAATACTCCAGAATCAGCTCTATTCTTGTCATTTTCAACTTCCATGTCATCATCTTGTATGCTCTTGTCTTTTCCTCCCTTTCACTGGTTAATCTTCCTTGGGCTTTATTTCCTCCCCTGAGATGCAAATAACATTTCCTCCCCTGTTTGGAAGATCACTCAACTGATCTACCAATGTGAACTTGTTTTCAGACAATGTTGTACATGTAGCCATCAATTCCTTAAGAGTTTAGTTTGCTGCCCTCATCACTTCTAGGTGTGTTAACTCCTATGAGAGGTGATTCATGGGGCAATAACTCATAATCCATCATTTGATGGTTTTCTGAGTCATTTTTATTCCAAAAATCCTTTTAAGAAAAATTTTGACTTTTAGCAGTATGCATATGATTTTATTATGAAAAATCATACTGCTTTCAACCATTTTGAAGGGATTAAGTGTATAACAGACACTTAATCAAAATTTTGGTTTAAAGCAACCTCTGGTTGTGTGAGAACCAATGTTTTCAGTTATAAATAACTGCCTGTGTAAAGATAAACCTATTCAAAAGGCTTTCTTGACAGGGTTTCCAGCTCATAGCAATTGTTGCCTCTAACACAAGTGTTAGATTCACTTTTACTAGCTGTTCTTTCTATCAGATGTCCTTAGACTTGCTCATTATACTTAAAATTATAAAATGATAGAAAGTGAGTTGAATCAGTTACTTTCTGATCAACTAAGTCATCAATTCAATGTGAAATATGATAACCAGGTTTCAAGAAAGATGTTTTAAAGAATTAATTAACTTAGGTGTGAACCTTTGTTAAGAATTCCCAAACTCAGTCCATCATAAACCTGTTATGGCAGCAACCAGAACACACTCTGCTGCTTCCATTTCACTTGAAATTTCCTTTGTGCTCAAATGATCATACCTGAAATAGTTAGTCTAAAACCAAGAGAACAATGTACAAAGTACTTGTCTTGCATTAGAATAAGCATAGATCTAACTGTATGAACAACACAATTTAAATTTGTACAAACAGCACAAACTTTTATAATAGCAGTATTAACTGACAAAGCTAGCAGTACAAACAAAAATTTATATACAAAAACACATTAGATTGAAAAATTCAAAGATTAAGCATTCCAATACTTGCTACCAAGTACTGAAATCTTCCAACATCAAAAGTTTTTGTTAGCAGATCTGCAAAGTTGTATTCTGAAGCAATTTTAAGAACTTGAATTAATCTTTTCTCATTGCAGTCTCTTATAAAGTGATGTCTAATTTCAATGTGTTTTGTTTTAGAATGTTGTACTGGATTTTTAATAATACAAATTGTACTACTATTATCAATATGAATGACAGTGTTCATAAAATTGTACCCATAGTCAAGAAGTTGGTTTTGAAGCCATAGGACTTGAGCACAGCAACTTGCAGCAGCTACATATTCAGCTTCAGTTGTTGAAGTAGCCACAATGGTTTGCTTCTTACGCTGCCATGAGATAAGTCTACACCCAAAGAATTGACATCCTCTAGTTGTTGACTTTCTGTCCAAGCTAGCACCAGCATAATCACTATCTGAAAATGCTACTAAGTCAAAAGGTGATTCCCTTGAATACCATAGACCCAACCTTGGTTGACCCTTGAGATATCTAAAAATCCTCTTGACTGCTGTTAAATGAGAAACCTTTGGAGTTACTTGAAATCTTGCACAAGCACAAACAGAGATCATGATGTCAGGTCTTGATGATGTGAGATACATCAAAGATCCTATCATAGATCTGTATGTGTGTACATCCACATTTTCTCCATCTAAATCTTTTGGAAGTTGTTTCTCAGAATCCATTGGTGTGCTTGCCATTTTTGAATCAGCAAAGTTGAACTTCCTAAGTATCTCAGCAACATATTTATCTTGACTAATAAATATGCCTTCATATGACTGTTTAACTTGCAAAGCCAAAAAGAATGTAAGTTCCCCCATGGAACTCATCTGAAATTTATCATGCATAAGCTTCTCAAATTCCAAACACATCTCCTTCCTTGTAGATCCAAAGATAATGTCATCCACATACACCTGCACTAACAGAAGATCCTTCTTGTGTTGTTTGATGAAAAGTGTCTGATCAATCTTTCCTCTTTGAAATCCATTTTGTTTTAAATAGGAAGCCAGTGTTTCATACCAAGCTCTTGGTGCCTGATGCAGGCCATATAGAGCTTTTACAACTCTGTACACTTTGTCTGGATGGTCAGAATCAATGAACCCTGGAGGTTGTGAGACATACACCTCTTCTTCAATTGTACCATATAAAAATGCACTCTTGATATCCATTTGGTAAACTGTGAAGCCTAAAAATGAAGCATAAGCTAAGAAAAGCCTAATTGCCTCAAGTCTTGCTACTGGAGCAAAAACTTCATCATAGTCTATACCTTCTTGTTGTGTGATAATCAAATCTATGAAAATATAATTCCCAACATTAAGGATAGTTTGTTGATAAGACATACTCTAAATGATTACTATTATGACAAGTCGTACCATAAAGTAGACTCGATAGAGGTTATGAAAATGTGAACGATGAGCACCTAGATTCGAATGGAAATGATTCCATAAGGTGGGAGAGTGTTGGTTGTGGTGACAACAAGGAAAACTTAGGGTATGTGGTTTTAGGGGATAAATAATGGGATGACCCATTAGTGGTTGTGGTGATGGTGATAGTGATGAGGATGATGTGTTAGTACCAAGTTCAAAAGGGGTTGATGGTGATAGGGTTAGTGTGAGAGCTAAAGGTTGTGGACTTGGTGAAGGTAAGGGTGTGGGAATCCTAAAGGTGGAGGATGATGATGATGTGGTTGGAGATGTTGGTTTTTCCGTTTGAGGAAAGGTGGGAAAGGATGGTTTAGATTGATATATCATTTGCACTGACAATGAGATGCATGATATATTTCAAAAGAGAAAAATAAAATGTGCATGTGACCCTAACAAGATTGGGGTTGGATATCTCTAACGGGTTAAGGTAACGAAGTTCTAGATTCCTTGTTTGGATGATCCTAGTTGTTTGTTAGAGATAATTTGGTGCATGAAGGGTTTCGTGTGATTGTGAGGATTGAAGGTTGTTTAAAAAACTATTACTTATCCAAAGTGAGGAGTAGTTGTAAGGTTTGAGTGTGATGATTGATGAGTTGAAGGTTGTAAGGTTTGAGTGTGATGATCTATGGGTTGAAGGTTCTTAGACTAACTATCATTGTCAAGAGTGAAGTGTAGCTAAAATGTTTGAGTGGGATTGATATAAGGGTTGAAGGTTGTAAGGTTTGAGTGTGATGATGAAAGATGTTAATGTGTGGTTTGAAGATGAGATGCAAGATAAGCTTGTAATAGTGAGGCCTTATATAGGCAAGAGTTGTGGGATTCAAACTAAAGTTGGTGATGGTGTCCTATGGTGTAGTGAGGAAATCTTAGAGTGTGTGAGTTTGCAAAATTTTGCAGGTTTGAGGTTAGGGATGCAGGGATCTAGAGAAAATAGTGAAAATTCGTCAATCATAGGCACGGTACCACTAAATACCACACGGTACCGTTAAATTTAACGGTACCGTGGCCTATTTAACGGCACCGTGATCTGGAAGTCACGAATTTTCATGTGCAGCCTAGTTCTGGGCAGCTAAAGGGAAGTTTCCTAGGGAATAAGAACCACATTTGTGTGTTCTTGAGAGTGTTTGGTGAAAAACTATATGAGTTTGTTTTCGCTCCCCCTTAATCTATGACCATCCGGACAAGATGTAAAAGATAAAGAGGAAAGAAAACGTTGACCGAAGCGATGAGCTTAGTAACGTCATGACAAGTGGTGAATAGCATACGATAAACTTCACCTTTGAAGTCACGTAGCTCTTCTCAATCATTGTGAATATTCATAGAATATTTATATGATGAGCCATGTAATTACTTTGAGATATCCTAAGGGTAAAGAAGATAAAATTTTCAGGGTTGTGAGGTTGGTGATAAGGTTCTAGTGGGATTATCTCAACTTATCCTAGCAGTTCTTTGCTTGAAGTGTGTGGAAGGTGAGTGGGATACGGAAGCATTGGTAGTGTAGAACTAAGGTTGAAAGGTGTAGATAAGTTGGGAAGATAATGGATACGGAAGTAACCATACATATGGTGTGTTCAGTACCATGCGGAAGTAAAAGAGGAAAAATCTAAGGAATCAGAAGATAGACAGAATCTATTCTGATAGGAGACGGTTCTGGTTCAAGACTACATCGAGTGGGTTTTGATAGTGTTGGTGAGAATTGAAAGCAAGATTTTTAACAAAGAAATTTCACATATGTTGTGATTTTTCTGGGCTTTAGATTAAAAGAATTTATACCAAATAAATTCCTTTATGAATGAATCCAACGGAATTCGGTGAACATTGATCGAGAACGAGAAATGACATTTAATTGCATTTCGCAAATTAAATAAACTTTAAATATCTCGGATGAAATATTTAAGTTGTCATTAGAATTTAAGACGAATAAATCTCGCTGATTTAGTGAGACTTTTCGACATGAGGAGAGAATTTATACCTAATAAATTCTTTGAACGGCACTGGACGAGAATAGATGACTTATATATTTCCAAAGAAATACATAGGTAGTCATTAGAGCGATGTGAAGGATGACTTAATATTTCAAGTGAAATATTTAGGAGTCATGAGATGAGACACAAGGAATGGCTTGATATTTCCAGTGAAATATCTAAATAGTCATAAGATTTATGGAGTAAGTTCCATCATTCCAAGACCTAGAGGGTTGATGTTAGCTTTTAGCTTTTGGATGAGCGTTTTAACATATGTTGTTAAAAGGCTTGAATATGATGTTTCGGATATGACATTTAACAATTGCGATCGCAAGTTAAACTTACTTGAATTTTTCGGATGAAATATTTAAGTTGTCAACCTTACTCCGAGTTTTACTAGGTTTGTATTCAACCTTCCCATGAAAAAAGGGTGTATTACTTGGAAGAAGGCGAAGTGATGACTAGAGAATTAGGACAACTTCGCGACTACTTTAACTTATAGGTTTTGACACTAGTGTATGACTCTATAACTTCTAAGGGTTCATAGTGATAGGCATACCTAATTCCTAAGGACATAGTGTGGGTGCAAACTTTACAAGCAAATCATGTAAAATGCACATAAGGAATAAATGCAGACGTCATGCAAAACATGATAATCATTTAGCATTTAAGATCACAAAGATATTTAATCATATCTTACGAGAACATGTTATCATTTTGAAACACATATGTGGGATGCAAGCAATCTAGGTTTGCTAAGGAAGATCCTAGTTACTACTTGTTCAAAATGAAATCCTAACGGGAGATAAAGTTCACCGATGTAAACTATCTCTAGTCAAATGTAGGAATGAAAAATTTTCAAGTTAGAGGATGAGTATGAGACTATCACTAGTGGTGCTCAATTAAGGCTAAACACGACCATTTTTATGGGTTATACACGAACCCAACTTCTCTCCTGGAAGCAATTCAACCGTTAGGTCAAATTGAATTTCTAGTGCGATAGGTTCTCCAGTAGTCATTCTCATGTTAGAAAAATTTTAATTCCCATATTTGCCTATCGAAGTATAGCAAAGATGATATTAGTTTGTTTCGCTAATACATGGCCTAATATGACTCAACTAACCATACTTTGAAAGTTGGTTAAGAAAATGACATGTCTTACATAACTCCTAACAAAGGCAAGCGAAATGTTTTAATTTCGTGTTTGAGATTTAGAGGTTATTTGATGGAGATGGTGTATTTTATGATCTCTTGGACAACATCTTTGTTTGTTGAGTTGTTACATGTTATTTTAACATGATTTGGTTTCCTAGAACCAAGAGATACTCTAATGTGATACAATGTAGAATCTGCTACATCGTGTGTGTTTCAAGAATGCTCCTTTGCATATCTTGAGAAAGAATCTAGTAAAGGTTACTTACCTCAATAGATCTTGTGAGTATTATATTTAAAATGAGAAATATTGTTTATTTCAACAAGTATGCTTTTCTAAGAGGAAACTTATCACTCTTACGAATGCTTAGTGAAACAAGTATTTTAGTGTATGACCAATTTTACTTGTTTATGCAATGACACATGTCGTATTAGGTTATTATTCAACTCTAATATCCTATATTTGTTAACAGGATGCAATGTATTCTCATGTAACATAACCATTCATGTTACAAAGGGAATAAGATGCATAGGATATAAGTTATCCTTTTTCAATCTTTTGATAAGAGAAATACATGTGATATTCTCAAAGATTGATGACTTACATAATAGTTAATAACATATTATGTGTGACACTTTTACTAGACATGTGACTTTGAGTGTTGAGTCGTTCATGAGCAAAGTTTACATATGTTGTTTGTTCGCTCGTGTTTGGTTTTTCGGAAATGACACATTTACTAATTGCATTGCAATGTAAATTACTTGTATATTTCGGATGAAACATCCAAGTTGTCAATCCTACTTAGTTGTGTATTTTATGCATCTTTTAAACATATTAGTTTAAAGTTTGGAACACAACCATTAGACACGAAGACTCAATATGGCATCTTCAACACAAGTGTGAGTTATGATCCGATGCATATTGTTTTCGTCTTGAGAGGACATCATTCTTTTCATAACAATCGAGTGTGATTGAGTATGTAGATTCAAGATGATATATTTCATCATATTTTGATGTTATCTTGAAGCTAGACAAATAATGACTCCAATTTCATGTCCACACACGAAAACTTGTCAATTAGATTCGATAATGATATCAATCATAATTTGAATAATGAATTGATATATACTCGAAATCTTTCTTGACCCTCACAAACACTCCTTTTAAAAAGAAAATAAAAATTTAAGGAATGTGTTCCATTTATTCTAATACTAGTTGAGTTGTATGTGTGAGGTTAATGACATATTAAGTAACTACTTTGATATTGTCATTTATTTTTGTTTGAGAAAAACTATTTATATTATTAACTATAATATTCTTAGTTTTTCGACACCTCATTAGTATAAAAATAATTATCTTAACTATTTTTATACAACATACGTAAAATACTAAATGTTTAAAACATTTTGTATGTGTGTTAGATCAATGCAGGTTTAATACATTTTCTTTTACTTAAGTACTAATGTATTAATATGATCTTTTATCTTGTTTAGACAACCCATGGTCAAGCAAGACAAAATGATGTAATGTTTTAGGGATCATGTTTCGGATTTTGTGAAAGTGTTAATTATTTTGGGGTGATATACTTTTTACACTTAAACCTTTGGAAAAATAATTGTGTAAGACAATATCTTTCGACACACATGATCTACCAACTTAGTTTATATTCCTAAGAAGGTTACTAAACCATTTTAAAAACTTGCAACAAATGCAAGGAAAATGGTCTATGCCTATATGCAATGCAAACTAATTACTTAATATAGTGCAAGTAATTTAGCATGAGTCTTATAAATGCATAAACCGGAAAGCTATAACAAACAAAAAGCAACATGGCATGAAAAACACTTATGCTTATAGATAAAATTATCTTAACTAAGGATAACAATAAGCATACAAAAATATTAACCAACAATACTAAGACACAAATAAAAACAAATAGCCATTTAGGTTAACACACAAAAATACTTATCGTCATTTTGTGTATTAATTATAACAATGTATACTTAGCTTGATTTTATTTGACAATGAATTGGTTTCCTCCCCATTTCAAAGATTTGATCTAGTTCAACACCTTGAAAGTGTGAATACATCAACGTGTGATGTTTACTTTGTAATTTGACAAAACAAATTTGTGCAATCGGCATGACCGGAAAAGACTCTCAGTTACGAATTGAAGACTCTCGTAAATTTTACTTTACAATCACTTTCTAAAAGTATTTTTAAGTGAAAGTAGACTCAATTACGTTTAAGACGATAGGTGGCACGACTCCTACGGACTTACGGTTGATTTTATACGAATTTTTGAAAATTACTGAATTCTGAAAAACAGACAAAGGTACCATTAAATTTAGCGGTACCGTCCATATTTAATGGAGCCGTCCGTTATATTTAACGGTGCCGTACCTGTTATTTCAGTTTTGAACATAACCAACTTTTATTAATTTAAGAAAACCTTCGAGCTAGTATGACAACGTATAGTTAACAACAAAACTTGTAAGTATTAAGCAACTAAATACTTTTCATATTTTTATCACCTGCATGGGTAATTTGATACATGGATCGTACTCAATTTTGAAAACCATTTGTTTTAAAAGTTTAAGCGACGTGGCTCTAGTACCAATTGTGAAAACTGTAGAGGGGGGGTGAATACGTTTCCATTTAAAAAAAACTTAGAAACTTTTTCTCAAGAAGATAATTATGTCAAGTATGCTTTTAACTTGTTCAAAACATAAAAATGTACAAACATATATATAGGGTGATCTTGGTATCTATTTAGTTTAAATAAAGATTTAAACATAATAGCATGAAATCAAGCATAGATCTAGTGTAAAATGCATAAGGAAAGTTATAAAAATTAGTTTTAGGCTTACTTGTTTGTGATGGAATAAGAGTAGTAGCAAAAAAAGGTGACCCAAGTAGCATTCCAAAATACCAAATATATATTTTATAGACCCCAAATAACACTTATTAACCCTTAAATGAACAAATCTCAATTTTTCCCTTTGATTTCTACCCTTGGCCGAACATATGGAGAAGAAAAGAGAGTTATAATATATTTTTTTTTTCTAAGTTATACAAATAAAGTGCTAGTCTTCTATCCTTTTTATAGCAAAATATAACTAGATATTTTGTTTAAAGAAATAATTACTAGTACATTTGGTAGAAAAAAAATGACATATTGTGTTTGTTGGGGTGATTCGGTAGAAAAAGAGGAAAGAAATGGAGAGTCCATACTTGGTCTAATCCTTGTCTCTAAAATATCTTTCATTCTTTGTATTTATTTTAGTTTTGCTAATTTAGTTAAGATGTAGTAATAAAAAAGGTATGAAATGTATAGGCAAATAAAAATAAAGTGTAGAGGGTAGAAAAAATATCATATTTGCATTTGAGTAGGTATTGGACATTAGTTTAGTGGTTAACGTTAAATACGTATAATTAAGTGGGCTTAGTAAAAGAATTATAAAAGTGTAAGAAAATAAATTTTGACACTTTTGTAGTAATTTAGGGAATGTGAGAATGTATTAAAAATAATCGTTGGGAGTGTCGGGTACGTTAGGTGGTCATTTAAATTGTGAAAAACTTTTATTAAATTAGTAATCGTGTGTAACTAAAAATGCAAATGCCCTAGTAATGAAATGAGCCTTGTAAATATGTCAATGCACTAAAATTGTGTAGACCAAAATTTGGTTCGGAGTCGTAGTGCACAATAAGGTGTTTCTTGGTTGCGCGATTTAACTAGAAAGTTATGCGTAAAAAGTATTATTGTAAATTTCAAAGTAATAAATACGAGTTTAGTAAATAGTATTGACCTGGAAATTAGCGAGTTGTTATAGTCTATCACCCATAAAAGGAATCTCGTCTGCGAGATTCAATCGGTATTGGTCATTGGAGTGGTGTCAGAGAAAAGGTGTGGATACTTTTAACGGATCTGGTCTTCTCGTTCCCAAGTGAACTCGGGACCTAGCTGAGAATTCCAGCGAACTTTGACGATAGGAATTCTATTGTGTTTCGGTTGCTTGACATCACGATCCATAATTTCTACCGGCTTTTCGATAAAGGTAAGTTTGTCATCGAGTTGAATTTCTTCTAACGGAATGATAAGGGATTCGTCGGATAAACACTTCTTAAGATTGGAAACGAGAAATGTATTGTGCACACTGCTGAGCTCAGAAGGAAGCTCAAGTATGTAGGCCACTAGGCCGACTCAAGCTAGAATCTTAAATGGTCCAATGTACCTGGGGTTTAATTTTCCCGCGTTTCCCAAATCGTATCACGCCTTTCCAAGTCGATACCTTCAACATTAACATGTCTCCGACTTTGAATTCCAAGGGCTTACACCTCACATCGGCGTAACTCTTCTGTCGATCACGTGCGGTCTGCAACCTGTTGACTTGGAGTGCTGCTCCAAACCCTAATGTGTACTAACGATCAATGTAAATGGAACGACCCAAATAGTGTACCAATAGCCAAAATAAGTAGATGTCAATGCAAAAAAAATGAGTGATAGTCACGAGAAGTAGATTGCAATACAAACGAAAGAGCTATCGAATCATAAGAAAAGCAAAGGAATCATGTCAAGTATAATATTTTAAGAACAAAGAATGCTAAAAAGGAAAGGTTATAAACGAAAAGATCAACAAACCATAACAATGGTAAATAGAAATAATATTTGTACTGGTATGAGCCAAGAATGATCGAAAGAAAGATTAAATATCCGTACGAATAAAGAAGCAAACTGCTATTGATTAACAAAGACAAAAGAATCAATGAATCACAACAATAGTAAATAGAACCAGATGTCAAAACAAAGAATGCTTGAAAGAAGATTAGATGTACGAACAGAGAAGCAAAACGCGATTGATTTATGCAAACGAAAGGGTCAATGAATCATAACAATAGCGAACTGGTTTAGATGTCAAGAACAAAAAATGCTTTAAAAGACAAGTTTGACATCTGTACGAAAAAAAAATGAATGAATATGTAAAAGAAAGAACAATAATCGAAATAAACGCAAATGGAGGAACCATAAATCATTACAATAGCAAAGAGAAGGGATAGAGAATATTAGCACAAATAATTAATTAACCAAGAGAACCAACGTGTCAAAATAATAATCAAGAGGGGTAAATGCTGAAAGACAAAGTGCCAAATGTGGACAGACAATAAATGAGACCGACAATAAGCATTCCATATGCTAAATGAGAATAAATGAGGACCAGCAATAAATGAGAAAATCATTACGCAATTCGAATGCCAAGTAAGAACAACAATAAATGCAAAGACAGTAAGCTTTACGAATGTTGATTGAGGGTAATTGAGAGCAAACAATAAATGAGAAAGAAAATATGTGTCACGACTGTGAACAAGTAATAAACGAAAAGTCAATAAGTATCACGAATGTTAATTAAGCATGAATGAGAAGAACAATAAATGAGATAGACAATAAGTATCACGAATGTTGATCGAGAAGGATAGAATATTCGTACTCAGCCTCTTGGGCTTTACTCCGGTATAACGAGACTGTAGGTTGATCGTCAAGGCTTGTTTCTACTAGTGCGTGATGTTCCTCATGATGCGCCATGCGTGTCACCGATAATAGGATATAGTGGTGAATGGAGTTTCTGGTGATAGACTATGTTCGGGTGGGAGGAGTAGGCCTATTAGTGGCTTTCTTCCTCGTCTTTTGAGAGGTCTTATTCGGGTAATTGATCTTCTGGTTCAGTTTCGGTTTCCATAGTCTTGGCCTCAGATGGCTTCGTCTCACTTTCGGGCATTAGTAAGTAGGTCGGTGATGTAGGTGTCAAAGCGGTGACCGACAAGTTCTTCCAACTTGTCCTCAAAATCGGAAATTAGTATTACGTATGGGTAAACATTGTTGTCGAGCCCCGTCGTTACATTCCTGGCGACGTGATTCTTCAAAACCGTAAGAAGTGAGGAAGAATGAGATGTTATAAAGCCGTGTCCCGAAAGTTGATGTTCCAAAAGAATGGTGTTACAAAAGCATGGGACGAGTGTTCAAATTAGTCTCCACAGACTGTTAGGAAGGTAATCAGGGGAAAATCGGTAGACTGTAACGAGTTTTATGTAAAACGATGTTATGTACTGTTATGAAAAGTTTTAGAGACCAATGTATCTCCCACAGTGTCTTGGAAATAATGAGGCCATTGTCTTACTCACAATGTATTAGAAAAGTTATAACGACTATCAAAATGTATGAACATGTGTGGCGGTTTAGTGACTTAGTGTGTGGATAGCGTCTAGCATGACGAGCTGGTGGTGAAACATGTGGAGAGGGAGCGACTTCACCCTCCTCGAAGGGCTCCATCTCTGAATCTGATGCATCCTCCGGTGAACCCAGCATGTGGTCAGATGGTGGTATCGGTACGGTGGTAGATAACAGGGCGTCCTCGATATCCGAGTTTGAAGAAATGGTAATGGGATGGGTGGAGGAAGACATGTCTTTGTAACAACCCGGTATGAAAATAAATGTAAATAACTCGTATAAGTTAAGCAAGTAAAGCATGTATAGTAATCGTACACCCATCATGATATTGTGAAGTGTCATGATCTAGTGGTTATAGTCTAGGGTCTATGATGCAACCTAGTTCTCTATAACCTTGGCTCTTATATCAATCTGTCACACCCCCAAATTTGGATTGCAGCGGAATGGAATTTCGAGGGTGTGATGTTCATGGAATACAAAGTACAAGGAAATAGATAATGACCTCTAAGTGAGTCATTTCAAAACAAGCTTTTGTTTTAGCATAAACGTTTACAAAAGACTTAAATCAGAGTTCACAATAAAGTTCAAAGATTTTAATACATAACCAAAAGCTTAAGTAATGCATGTAAATCTTCATCATGATGGTGTGATCAAAATGAGACTCTAGTGCATGCTCCAACATACCGAGCATTACCGTCTAGTTACCTGAGAAATGCATGCTAAAAGTCAACATAATTATTGGTGAGTTCATAGGTTTAAGTAAATAAGTAATGTGCGAACCACAAGATTTCGGTAAGCATGGCAATCACAACGAATATAACGTCATAGCAAAAATATTTACAATGCCCTAAGCACATGACCCTAAAGCTCAACGTAATGGTATGCAATCAAGCATATAGTAATCAGTGCCTTGTTTGCCAGACACTCGGAAATAATCCGAATGATATGCGTCCGTTTGACAGGTTGGCGCGACCAACTCGGACGGGGGTGTTAACCCAAATAGATCTATTCATAGCATCTACGCTTACAAGTAATTAACGGTTCATGATTCGTGAGGAATTTAGTGGCGTAACGGTAACTTAGGCATAGTAACGGTTTTTTGTACTTGTGTCCGTAAAATAAGCAACGTAGTCTCCCCCGTGGGTTTCGAAATAATGTATAAACAATGTAAAACCGGGGCTATGAAACTCACCGAAGGTAATCAATGTAAATCAAGTTATCAGGAAGTTATATGAGTTTTCAAACGTGAGAAACTCTACAGCAACCTAGAAATATATAAGTTGTCTTAGGAATATGTAATGTATGCATTTTTATAAAATAGTTTATCACCATATATGTTTGCAAGTAATTTAGTAGTGAAAATATAATTTCACCGAAGTATATTATTTATAGGAAATCATTTTAATAAACCATATGTTTATAAGTATTCAAGTCCTTAACATTGACCATCTAATTAATCGTTTACTTGAAAAACTTCCGACTTAATAGTAACGTGTACATAAAATATTACGTCTTTGATATAGTCCGCTTTAGCTCATTTTGACTCTAAAACACTTAAAATGTTCCAAAAACATTTCCAACAACTTTTAACGAAAAGCTGTGAATAGTGAAAGTAAATATATATTTTCAGCATATCGTATTTTATCCATAGTTTCCTCGTTATTTAGTGATTAAGAAATCTCCTAATGCGCTTAAAAAATATATACGATATTCAATCATTTTCGTTCAAGTCGTTTTGGCTAAAAAATACTTCTAAAGTGTCCAAATTCCATTCTTAAAGTTTCCATCAGCTTTTACTAATTCTATACAAGCTGTCAAAAATACAAGTTTCGTCTAGAATTTCGGAAAGCCATAACTTGCTCGTTTTAAGTCCGTTTTCTAGGTTCTACCTATCCCCGCGAAGGTATTTAAGTATAGTAATGTATTTTTAAGGCCTCGGCTAGTCTACTTATCATTTGAAATCCGGTTTTGTTCATTGAAAAATTCTGACAGCAACCCATATTTTCAGAAAATTAATTCTCGTCGTTAAACTTAAAACTAACGTATCTTATTCGTTATAGATCCGTTTTTAACCATTCAAGCGCCCACGTTTTCATTATAAAGTCTAGTTTCTATATTTTTAACCAAATCTTGTATTTCTAAAACTCATTTTTCTGTAGAAATGATTTTAGGACAGCCCCTAAGTATTTATTCCAAAAACTCATTTATAATACTTATAATTAATAGATCTAACTCCAATCAACTCCCAAAGACTATCCTACTTATCCTCCAACTCTTCAACAATTTCTATAGTGACAAAACATCAAGAATAAATAATCAAGGTGTAGGAAAAATTATAACTCATATATTATTTATTTTATACCTTAGCTTGAACATGTCAAACAAATATGAGTTAGGACTTGAATATACCTATTTTCTCAAGAAGATAATTATGTCAAGTATGTTTTTAACTTGTTCAAAATATAAAAATGTACAAACACATATATAGGGTGATCTTGGTATCTATTTAGTTTAAATAAAGATTTAAACACAATAGCATAAAATCAAGCATAGATCTAGTGTAAAATGCATAAGGAAAGTTATAAAATTAGTTTTAGGCTTACTTGTTTGTGATGGAATAAGAGTAGTAGCAAGAAAATGTGACCCAAGTAGAACTCCAAAATACCAAATATATATTTTATAGACCCCAAATAACACTTATTAACCCTTAAATGAACAAATCTCAATTTTTCCCTTTGATTTCTACCCTTGGCCGAACATATGGAGAAGAAAAGAGAGTTATAATATATATATATATTTTCTAAGTTATACAAATGAAGTGCTAGTCTTCTATCCTTTTTATAGCAAAATATAACTAGATATTTTGTTTAAAGAAATAATTACTAGTACATTTGGTAGAAAAAAAATGACATAGTGTGTTTGATGGGGTTATTCGGCAGAAAAAGAGGAAAGAAATGGGGAGTCCATACTTGGTCTAATCCTTGTCTCTAAAATATCTTTCATTCTTTTTATTTATTTTAGTTTTGATGTAGTAATAAAAAAATGACATAGTGTGTTTGATGTAGTAATAAAAAAAGTATGAAATATATAGGTAAATAAAAATAAAGTGTAGAGGGCAGAAAAAATGTCATATTTGCATTTGAGTAGGTATTGGGCATTAGTTTAGTAGTTAACGTTAAATACGTATAATTAAGTGGGCTTAGTAAAAGAATTATAAAAGTGTAAGAAAATAAAATTTTGGCACTTTTGTAGTAATTTAGGGAATGTGAGAATGTATTAAAAATAATCGTTGGGAGTGTCGGGTACGTTGGGTGGTCATTTAAATTGTGAAAAACTTTTATTAAATTAATAATCGTGAGTAACTAAAAATGCAAATGCCCTAGCTAGGAAATGAGCCTGTAATGGTTAGACAATTTGGAACGTTGCATAATGTTTTGTACATTAATAAGTTACTAAAAGTATTGTAATTAAGACATAATTGTCCAAGTCGTGTTAAATAAATGTGTTGACCTTGAAATTACGTTGTATTTATAATCTAATAATATGCCGTAAATAACTTGGTCTTGTACACAAATGTAATAAAGTAGACAGTAATAAATACGTGGTACGTTAATTAAACGTTATTTGCGTAAAAATATGTCATTATGTAAAATAATACACAATGTCAATAAACTACGGTTTCAATCAATAGTACAAATATTATATACACATAATTTGTCCTTGAAACTTATCAACTAACATTGTCGATCATATTACACAGTCGAAAAACGAAATATCTCCAATAATATACCTTGATTCGATCCACAATCGCAAAAACTAAACACACACTCAAAAAAAAAAGATCCGACGATCCCGACTACCCAAAATGCCCGAATTTGAATTTCTCGCCGGAAAACAACTTCGAATTAACCGGCATAACACCACCACAAAATCGGGGTATTCGCTTTCGTGCACCCGTTTTTTAATATACTTCACGACTACCACAACCGAATCAAAGTCAAAACCCGTTTTACGTTAATCGTCCATATGTCAATCCATCTCGTCCTAATATGGATTGTTGGGAATTAAATATTCTGAAGTTAGAGTATCGGAAAATACTTTAAGAAGAAGGTAATGCTAGTTCATGATCAAGGTACTGCTAGAACAAGAAGGTACTGCTAGTTCAAGTAGAAGGTACTGCTAATAGAAAATGGTACTGCTGATCAGTGAGTCATAGAGCTGCTACAAGGATAAGATCGAAGAAGATATTATTTGTATGATTCACTCTTATGCAAAAATAATATCTAGATATGTTCTCAGTCAACAAGTTGATGCATGTGCTTTGATTAATTCATTTGAACAACTTGAGAGATATAATCTTCCATACGCTAGCTCGACTTGATCTTTTGTAAGACAAGTGTTGATTAGACATAAAGCAATATTGTAAGAGATCTCTTGGATTATAAAAGAGATTTTAGACTAGTGATTGTGTACGTGCATATACACTTAATTAAGAACTCATATCTGTTAAGACATAGAACAAACAAAAACATATATCACAAATCTAAAAACATAAGATTCAAGGTCTTTGTAACCCTAGTGATAAATTCAAGATCACTCGTATTATTTTGAATAATATTGAATCGTTTGGTGATAAACTTTCTTTGTTCATTGTTAAGTAACAAACATAATTCTTCCATTTCCATAACATACATAACCTTCTAAGTGTGATTAAGTAAATTCCGCGTACTTAATCATATAAACTCAATATATCATTACACACAAAGTATACAAGGTTTTACCACCTTAACCGTGTGTCGAATCCTCTCAGTTGGTATCAAAGCCAGGCTGATATAATTGAATTACAAGAAACAGAAATGGATGCACATGATGCTCAAACAAATGTTGCTGCAAAGTTGCCCATGATCAAACCAAATGAGTTTGAGTTATGGAGGATGAGAATTGAGCAATATTTCATGGTCCAAGATTACACTCTTTGGGATATCATTATATATGGTGATTCCTTTTCACCAAGCTATTCAGATGTTGTCCTAGAAGGTAAAACACTTAGGAAAAGAAATACTGGACCAGTTTCAAATGAAGAGAAGATACTGAAGAGAAATGATCAGAAAGCAAGAAATTTGTTGCTTATGACCATTCCTAGTGAACAGATGTTATCTTTTAACAAGTATCTTGATGCAAAAACTCTTTTTGAAGAGATTTGTGCATATTTTGGTGGTAATGAAACTACCAAAAAGACACAGAAGACATTACTAAAGCAACAATTTGAAAACTTTACTGCTTTTAGTAATGAGTCTCTTGATAAGCTATTTTCAAGGTTACACAAGCTTGTCAGTCAGTTGGCTGTGTTGGGTGTTGAGACAGAGAAGGAAGATCTCAACATGAAGTTTTTGAGAAGTCTACCTGATGAGTTCCATACTCATGTTATTGTCTGGATGAACAAACCAGACATTGAAACAATGAAGCTCAATGATTTGTACAACAACTTCAAAATTGTTGAACAAAGTCTTAGAAAGTCTGGAATTTATGGTACTAGTTCTGGGAACGTGGCACTTTTGTCATCTCCTAGTATTGGTAAGTCTGAAGAGGTAGAAGAAGTTGAAGGTGTTTCTAATGCTACTTATGGTGGTCCTTCTACTAGTTCACAAAAGACTGTTGCAGGACTTGGTGATCCAGCATTCTATGTATTCATGTCTAGTCAATCTAGTGGTTCTTCTCTAAATCATGAAGACCTTGAGCAGGTTGATGGTGATGATTTGGAAGAGATGGACATCAAATGGCAGGTTGCTTTGCTTAGCATGAGGGCCAAGAAGCATTGGCAGAGAACTGGGAAGCAAATTACCATAAATGGTAATGACACTGCTGGGTTTGACAAGAAGAAAGTGGAATGTTTCAACTGTCATAGGTTGGGACACTTTGCTAAGGAGTGTAGAAGCCCAAGGAAGCAGGAAAATAGAAACATATGATATAAGCAAGATAGGAGAAAGGAAGTTATTGTTGAAGAGCCAAAAGCTATGTTGGCTATTGATGGTATTGGTTATGATTGGAGCTCTATGGCTATTGAAGAGGAAGCACCACCAAATGCTGCTCTTGTGGCCAATGAATTTGCTATAATGGCCTTTTCTGATTCAGAGGTAAATTCTATTCAAAATTGTACTTAATCATGTCCTAATCTTAAAGCTTATAAAGACCTTAGTAAGAGATTTGATGCTCATAGAGAAGAGCTAATTGATGCTCTTTTTAATTTAGCTAATCACAAAAGAGGTCTAGGTGTTGTAGAAAAACAAGTCTTACATTTTAAAAGTAATGAATCTAATTTTACTAATGACATCAATATACTAAAAAATGACATTAAGATCAGAGATGAGTGTATTGTTGAGTTGAATGATTCATTAGCTAAACACAAAAATGAAAGAGAAAATGTTAAGGTATCTGTGGATGTTTTGGCTCATGCCTCAGATGGATTCAATAAGCTTTGGGAAGCTCAAGTAATTGATAAGGTTAATTCTGGTGTTGGATTTAAGTCTGTCCCCCCACCATACAGAGGTGTTCATTCACCTCCAGGTATTGATTTAGCACACACAGGATTAGCTGAGTTTCAAGAACCAATCATGGAATATGGTTCTAAGGCCACTAAGAGTCCTAAGATAGAAAAGGTAAGTAAAAGTTTAGATAAAACTTTATCTTATCAGGACAAGGTGTCCTTTGTTAAGAAAGGAGATGCTATAGTTGTTAAGGATAGTACAACTATTATTGATGAACAGGTTATGTCTAAACCTGTCTTGGTTAAGAAAGTAGGAACAAGTGTTCCTAAGATAGTCAATCACAACACTAACAGGGCTAAGAACAATGTTAAAAATGTTAGGCAACCAGTTAGATATTGTGAACAATATAGAACTACAAACAAGCCCAGAGGTAACCAAAGGAATTGGAATGACCTCAAGTCTCACCAACTAGGTAATGATTTTGATTTTTACAACAAAGCTTGTTATACATGTGGTAGTTTTGACCATCTTGCAGCTTTCTGCAACCAATGGGTAACTGGGTATGAAAACAATAGGGTGAACTACAAAAGGCAAACTTCTCACACTCATTTTCACTCTAACACTCATAGAACTAAACCCAGAACAGTCTCAAACAAGTCTGGACCAAAAGGTCCTGATAGACAAAAAGGTCCTGCTAATACAGACAAAAAGGTACTGCCAGTACAAATAAAAGGTACGGGTAAAACAAAAGGTACGGTTAGACCTTTGATGACTGTTAACCCAAAATCAACAGCTAAGGATGCAAAAACAACTTTCAAACATGCATCTATAACTGTTATAAGGCCCATTCAAACAAAGGAAGTGGTCCACAAACTCATTTGGAGACCAAAGAGTTCAACTACAAAGTTAGCAAACTCTGCTGCTAAGCATGTGGTTCACTCTGCTGCTAAGGGAAATAGGGCAAATGCTGCTAAGGCCTCAGCATGTTGGATTCTTAAATCCAATATTGCATCAACTGTCCTTAAAAGATTAAATTACATTGATGCAAGAGGCAGATCCAAGTCAGTAATGGCTTGGATCCCCAAAGAAAACTAACACTCTTATTTGTGTGCAGGAACATTCAACTGATGAACAAGAAGATCAAGGATACTCAGATAGTGGATGTTCAAGGCACATGACAGGCAACATGTCTTATCTTTCAGATTTTCAATCTTTCAATGGAGGATATGTTACCTTTGGAGGTGGTTTTGTGGCAAAATTTCTGGTAAAGGTACAATTAAAACTGGAAATTTAGATTTTGAAGATGTGTACTATGTACAAGAGCTAAAGTATAATCTTTTTAGTGTCTCACAAATGTGTGACAAAAAGAACAATGTTCTCTTTACTGACACTGAATGCCTTGTTCTCTCTAAGGATTTTAAAATGCCTGATGAAAGTCAAGTGCTTCTTAGAATTCCTAGAAAGGCCAATATGTATAATGTTGATATGAAGAACATTATTCCTAAAAAGGATTTAACTTGTCTTGTTGGAACGCCACATTGGATGAATCAATGTTATGGCATAGAAGGCTTGGTCATATTAATTTCAAAACCATAAATAAAATTGTTAAAAATGGTTTGGTAAGAGGTTTACCTCACAAAAGATTTGAAAATGATCAAACATGCATTGCTTGTCTAAAAGGCAAACAACACAAAGCCACTTGTAAGCCCAAGATTTTTAACTCTATTAATCAACCATTGTTTATGCTTCATATGGACTTATTTGGACCTGTTTCAGTAAGGAGTATGCAACATAAGAAATATTGTCTTGTTATAACTGATGACTATAGCAGATTTACATGGGTTTTCTTTTTAGTGTCTAAGGATGAAACATCAAGCACTCTTAAGACTTTCATAACAGAAATAGAAAACCTAGTAAGCAAGAAAGTAAAAGTCATTAGGTGTGATAATGGGACAGAATTCAAAAATAGAGTTATGGATGATTTCTGCAAAGAAAAAGGTATTATGAGAGAATATAGTGTTGCTAGAACTCCACAACAGAATGGAGTGGCTGAAAGAAAGAATAGAACACTAATTGAAGCTGCTAAAACAATGTTAGCTGATTCTAAGCTACCTATATCTTTTGGGCAGAGGCAATCAACACTGCTTGCTATGTTCAAAATAGAGTTTTAGTTGTGCAGCCTCACAATAAGACATCATATGAACTCTTTAATGGTAGAACTCCTGCAATAGGATTTCTTAGACCTTTTGGATGTCATGTGACAATTCTCAATACCTTAGACCATTTAGGAAAATTTGATGGTAAAGCAGATGAAGGTTTCTTAGTTGGATATTCTCTTGTTAGCAAAGCTTTTAGAGTTTACAACTTAAGAACTGAGAAAGTACAAGAAGAACTACATGTGGAGTTTCTGGAAAACAAATCCAATGTAGTAGGCCAAGGACCAAAATGGATATTTGATCTTGAGTATCTAACAAATTCTATGAATTATATACCTGTTGTTGCAGAAACTAATGATTTTTCAGGTTCACAAGCAACAAATGAGGCAAAGTTAGAAAAGGATCAACATGATGGCACAATGCCAATATGGTCAAATGCAAGTGTGGAATCAACTTCAACAAATGATGTATCTTCTTCTAGTAAAGCTAAAGGAGATGTTGAAGATGACAACAAGGATGATGGAACAAAGGAACAACTCAATATTTCAAATATTGATGGTACTGCTGAGACAGAGCAAGGTACTGCTAGTATATATAAAGGTACTGTTAGTACATCTGGAGGTACGGCTAGTTCATTTGAAGATACTGCTGGTCCTTCAAATTCAAGAGAAGCAGAGTTCCAAGAAGATGAAGTGGATTTGGGTAATCTTTCACCATCTTATCAAGTTCCTTCTACACCACACACAAGGATTCACAAAATCCACTCCCTGGATAATGTGATTGGAGATGTACAATCAGGTGTGAAGACAAGGAAACAATTGATGTCTTCAGACCAACAAGGGCTTCTTGATGCCCTTTATGCTTCAAAACAGCATGAGGTTTCAAACTCTTGTTTGTTTGTATGTTTTCTCTCTCAAAAGGAACCAAAGAACATTCTTACAGCCCTAGATGATTCAAGCTGGGTAGAGGCTATGCAAGAAGAGCTTCTTCAGTTCAAGATTCAAAAGGTTTGGGTGCTAGTTGATTTACCTAGGAATGAAAAGGTGATTGGCACTAGATGGGTTTTTAAGAACAAAAGGGATGAAAGAGGGATAGTTATTAGAAATAAGGCTAGATTAGTAGCCCAAGGGTACACACAAGAAGAAGGGATAGACTATGATGAAGTTTATGCTCCAGTAGCAAGGATTGAGGCAATTAGGCTATTTCTAGCTTATGCTTCATTTTTAGGCTTCACAGTCTACCAAATGGATGTCAAGAGTGCATTTTTATATGGTACAATTGGAGAAGAGGTGTATGTTTCACAACCTCCAGCCTTCATTGACCCTGACCATCCAAACAAAGTGTACAGAGTAATGAAAGCTCTATATGGCCTACATCAGGCACCAAGAGCTTGGTATGCAACACTTGCTTCCTATTTATTAGAAAATGGATTTCAAAGAGGAAAGATTGATGAGACACTTTTCATCAAACAGCACAAGAAGGATCTTCTGTTAGTGCAGGTGTATGTGGATGATATTATCTTTGGATCTACAAGGAAGGAAATGTGTTTAGAGTTCGAGAAGCTTATGCATGATAAGTTTCAGATGAGTTCTATGGGAGAACTCACATTCTTTTTGGGTTTGCAAATTAAACAATCATCTGAAGGCATTTTTATCTCCCAAGATAAATATGGTGCAGAAATTTTTAGAAAGTTTCAATTTGCTGATTCAAAAATGGCAAGCACACCAATGGACTCAGAGAAGCACCTTCTGAAAGATGAAGATGGAGAGAGTGTAGATGTACACACTTACAGATCTATGATAGGCTCTTTGATGTATCTTACATCATCTAGACCTGACATCATGGTCCCTGTTTGTGTTTGTGCAAGATTTCAAGTAACTCCAAAGGTTTCTCATTTAACTGCAGTCAAGAGAATTTTTAGATATCTCAAAAGACAACCAAGGTTGGGTATATGGTATTCTAGAGACTCTCCTTTTGACTTAGTAGCATTTTCGGATAGTGATTATGCTGGTGCTAGCTTGGACAGAAAGTTAACAACTGGAGGATGTCAATTCCTTGGATGTAGACTTGTCTCATGGCAGTGTAAGAAGCAAACAAGTGTGGCAAATTCAACAACTGAAGCTGAATATATAGCTGCTGTAAGTTGTTGTGCTCAAGTCTTATGGCTTCAAAACCAACTTCTTGACTATGGGTACAATTTCTTAAACACTGTTATTCATATTGATAATAGTAGTACAATTTGTATTATTAGAAATCCAGTACAACATTCTAAAACAAAACACATTGAAATTAGACATCACTTTATTAGAGATTGCAATGAGAAAAGATTAATTCAAGTAATGAAAATTGCTTCAGAATATAATTTTGCAGATCTACTTACAAAAGCTTTTGATGTTGGAAGATTTGAGTACTTGGTAGCAAGTATTGGAATGCTTAATCTTTAAATTTTTTTTCTTCCAAATGATGTGTTTATGTACATAAATTTTTGTTGGTACTGCTGGATTTATAAGGTACTGCTAATATATCATAAGGTACTGCTATGCACACAAGGTGCTGCCAGTGCAAAAATGTAAATTGTGTTATTCATACAGTTGGTCCTATGCTTATTCTAATGCAAGACAAGTACTTTGTACATTGTTCTTTTGGTTTTAGACTAACTATTTCAGGTATGAATATGTGAACACAAAGGAGATTTCAAATGAAATGGGAGCAGCAGAATGCTTATCCAGTTGCTAACATAGTAGGTTTATGATGGACTGAGTTTAGGAATTTAAACTCCTTAAAACTTCTTTCTTGAAACCTAGTTATGATATTTCACATTGAATTGATGACTTAGTTGATCAGATAGTAACTGATACAACTCACTTTCTATCATTTTATACTTTCAAGTATAATGAGCAAGTCTAAGGACATCTGATAGAAAGAACAGCTAGTAAAAGTGAATCTAACACTTGTGTTAGAAGCAACAATTGCTATGAGCTGGAAACCCTGTCAAGAAAGCCTTTTGAATAGGTTTATCTTTACACAGGCAGTTATTTATAACTGAAAACATTGGTTCTCACACAACCAGAGGTTGCTTTAAACCGAAATTTTGATTAAGTGTCTGTTACACACTTAATCCTTTCAAAATGGTTGGAAGCAGTATGATTTTTCAATTCTAAAATCATGAACATACTGCTAAGACAAAAGTTTCTTAAACAAATTTTTTTTTAAAGGGACTCACAAAAACCATCCATTGATGGACCATGAGTCAAATGCCCCATGAATCACCTCTCATAGGAGTTAACACACCTAGAAGTGATGAGGGCAGCAACTTAAACTTTTAAGGAATTGATGGCTTCATGTACAATATTGTCTGACAACAAGTTCACATTGATAGATCAGTCAAAGGTACATAGTGAGATCTTCCAAACAAGGGGAGGAAACAAAAGTTATTTGCTTCAGGGGAGGTTACAATCTTAGGGAAGGAAATAATTGCCCAGAAAAGGAAGAATAATCCAATAGAAAGAAGGAGAAGATAAGAGCATACAAGATGATGACATAGAGGTTGAAAATGACAAGAATATATCATATATTCAGAAGGGATGAAGCATTCCTAAAGGAGAAAGTTCTATCTAGATCAAACGAAGGAACGTTTCAATTCAGTTCATTATGTTTGTTCATCACTTGCAAAGGCATGCTGATAGATGATTTCACTTGTTGAAATCATTGCCTCTTATAATTCCTCCATCCAAGGAAATTGCACCATCTTTTGGTTCAATGTTTTGATATTGCTGAAGTCAAAGAAGAACAAAGCAGATCAGTTCAGAATAAGAAGAATAGTTCAGATTCATGAAGTGTTTGAAAGATCTTCTCAAGTCCTCATTTAATTTAGAAAACATGTTTGAAATGATTCACATGTTTAGGGGAGGATTGTTGGGAATTAAATATTCTGAAGTTAGAGTATCGGAAAATACTTTAAGAAGAAGGTACTGCTAGTTCATGATCAAGGTACTGCTAGAACAAGAAGGTACTACTAGTTCAAGTAGAAGGTACTGCTAATAGAAAATGGTACTGCTGATCAGTGAGTCATAGAGCTGCTACAAGGATAAGATCGAAGAAGATATTATTTGTATGAGTCACTCTTATGCAAAAATAATATCTAGATATGTTCTCAGTCAACAAGTTGATGCATGTGCTTTGATTAATTCATTTGAACAACTTGAGAGATATAATCTTCCATACGCTAGCTCGACTTGATCTTTTGTAAGACAAGTGTTGATTAGACATAAAGCAATATTGTAAGAGATCTCTTGGACTATAAAAGAGATCTTAGACTAGTGATTGTGTACGTGCATATACACTTAATTAAGAACTCATATCTGTTAAGAAATAGAACATACAAAAACATATATCACAAATCTAAAAACATAAGATTCAAGGTCTTTGTAACCCTAGTGATAAATTCAAGATCACTCGTATTATTTTGAATAATATTGTATCGTTTGGTGATAAACTTTCTTTGTTCATTGTTAAGTAACAAACATAATTCTTCCATTTCCATAACATACATAACCTTCTAAGTGTGATTAAGTAAATTCTGCGTACTTAATCATATAAACTCAATATATCATTACACACAAAGTATACAAGGTTTTACCACCTTAACCGTGTGTCGAATCCTCTCATGGATCATCACCAAGAACCAAGTGGGTCGTCGTATCGTCCTAACATGGATTTCTTGCATTCTTCCCAACCGTATCAAGATTATTCCCCGCTTCAGGGTATTAATCTTGATATGGATTTGGAGGATTATATGGCCGACTATTCGACTCAACAATACTCGACCCAAAACTATCCGAGTCAAGATGCGTCGATGGGGCAAGGTTCGGGTCACGGTTCGTACCACGGTTTCATGCCTGTTGAAGACGATGACGATGTCGAAGAGACATCACCCATCAAACCAAAGAAGCCTTCGCGACGTGCTACAAAGGCGAAAGACAAAGGCAAAAAGCCCGAACCGGCCAAAAAGAACGAACCATGGACAAAGGCGGAAGAGATCGCGCTTTGTAGAGCTTGGGTTTATATTTCGTAAAATTCCGAGAGAGGAAACACTATAAAAAGGCACCGCTTTTGGGAGGAGGTGATATCGTATTTTGAAAATGAAACTGGTTCACAAAGAACGTACGACTCTATCACGACCAAATGGAAGAATAGGATTCGTAGTAGGGTTGGGAATTTTTGTGCTATTATGGATAATATCAAGGATAATCATGGAAGTGGTGAGAATGATGCTGATGATAAAGAAAAAGCTCTTAGAGAATACCGTGTGATTTACGGTCATGATTTTAACTTGGAGAAATGTTGGAAAATTTTGAGGCATCATGATGCTTGGAAGAAGGAGGTGCCTGCTTTCCGATCGAATAGTCGGAAGAAAACAAAGGGTTCTACAACTACCTCGGGGCCAACACAAGGTCCCTTGAATTTCCAAGACGTGGGTGATTCTGATGATGAGGAAGAGACTAGAGAATCACGACCACAAGGTCGTGACGCAGCCAGGAAGAAATCATCCTCCTCCTCTCGTGATCCACCATCATCATGGACAAATTCGTTTGCCAAAACATTTTCCAAGTTCAAGCCGTCAAAAGCGAAAAAAAAGAAGGACCTTGAAGAGTCGTATGTTAGGTTGAAGGAACAAGAGCTAGCGATGAAAAGAGAGAAAATTGAACTCCAACGAAAGTAAGTGGAAATCATGGACATCACAAAACAGGAGCAAGATTTGATCTTTTACAATTCAGAAATCGACCCAACTTTGCCCGAACGACAACGAAATGAACTTTTGCAGCTTAAGGCAGCAATCAAGGCACGCTACAACTTAGATTACTAGTTTAAGTTTTTAATAAGTATTGTAATGTTTAAGTTTTTAATTTTGTATTGTAATGTTTTTATTTTTAATCAATTTTAAGTTTTTTGTTTAAAATGTTTGAAATTAAAAGAAAAAAAAATCGGTCACCACTGTGGCACCTTGGTCATGTCTGGTCACCGGTGAGAGAAAGCTGACGTGGCAGCTGGTGACCCAAGTCACCACTGTGACTAGCCTAAGTAGCATACATTAACATAAACATATAAGAATGGCAGCAGTTGATTATCAAAAACAGCGTACATGATCACGTGGCTACAATCACAGCCGATAAAGTGGTCAAACAATAATTTAAACCATGAATTTGTAATGGGCAAATGACAAAAAATGCATTGAACTTGACACTTTTTATAATTGTATGTAGCCAACTATTTTTCGTCTCATTGTAACACTAAACTTTTGATTTTATGTCATTGTATGTACGATTTCCAGTGTGTCAATGCCAGCGTGTCCCTTTGTTACACATAAGTTGCCAGCGTGTCAAGGCCAACTAATTTTTTTTCATTGTAACACAAAACTTGACACTTTTTGTTATTGTATGTATCCACGTCAGCTAAACATCGCATTATTAGTCCTTTATACTAACGGCCGTTAGTAAATAACTTACAATTTCGTCTTCTTACGTTTTTATACATTTTCATATGTTTTCGGCCGTTTTTTTACGTTTTCATCTGTTTTTACACGTTTTCGTCCGTTTTTATACGTTTTCGTCCGTTTTTACACGTTTTCGTCCGTTTTCATCCATTTTTTTGCATTTTCATACGTTTTTACACGTTTTAGTCCGGTTTTATACGTTTTTGTCCGTTTTCGTTCGTTTATACACGTTTTCATCCGTTTTCTTACGTTTTCGTCAATTTTTACACGTTTTGCCCTTTTTTATACGTTTTCATCCGATTTTATATGTTTTCGTCCGTTTTTACACGTTTTCGATCATTTTTATACGTTTTCGACCATTTTCATCCATTTTTATACGTTTTCGTTAGGTTTTCATATGTATTTGTCCGTTTTCGTTCGTTTTTACACGTTTTCGTCCATTTTCAGACGTTTTCATCCATTTTTTTGCGTTTTCACATGTTTTTACACGTTTTCATCCATTTTTTTCTTTTCGTCCGTATTTACACTTTTTTTTCCGTTTTTATACGTTTTCATCCGATTTTATATGTTTTCGTCCGTTTTTACACGTTTTCGATCATTTTTATACGTTTTCGCCCATTTTCGTCCATTTTTATACGTTTTCGTTAGGTTTTCATATGTATTTGTCCGTTTTCATAAGTTTTCGTCTGTTCTTACGCGTTTTCGTCCGTTTTCAGACGTTTTCATACATTTTTTTGCGTTTTCATCTGTTTTCTTACGTTTTCATCCGTTTTTACACATTTTCGTCCGTTTTCATACATTTTCGCCAGTTTTTACACGTTTTTGTTCATTTTTATAACGAAAACGTGTAAAAAACCGATAAAAACGTATAAAAACATGTAAAAAAGAACGAAGACGTATAAAAACGGACGAAAAACGTGTAAAAACAGACGAAAACATAGTAAAACGTATAAAACGTATAAAAGTGGATGAAAGTAGGCGAAAAGGTATAAAAACGATCGAAAACGTGTAAAAACAGACCAAAAAAGTACAGAAACGGATGAAAACGTATAAAAACGGACAAAAACGTGTAAAAACTGGCGAAAACGTAAGAAAACGGATGTAATGAAAAAAATGGACGAAAACATGTAAAAACATATGAGAACACAAAAAAATGGATGAAAACGTATGAAAACGTAAAAAACATACAAAAACGAATGAAAACGTGTAAAAACGGACGAAAACGTGTAAAAACAGACGAAAACGTGGAAAAATGGACGAAAACATATAAAAACGGACAAAACGTGTAAAAACTGATGAAAACGTAAGAAAACGGACGAAATGAAAAAAATGGATGAAAACGTGTAAAAACGTAAGAAAACGTACGAAAACGTGTAAAAACAGATAACAACGTAAAAAAACGGACGAAAACGTGTAAAAACAGATAACAACGTAAAAAAACTGACGAAAACGTATGAAAATGTATAAAAATGTAAGAAAACGGAATTGTAAGTTATTTACTAACGGCTGTTAGTATAAAGGACTAATGATGCGACGTTTAGCTGACGTGGATACATACAATAACAAAAAGTGTCAAGTTTTGTTTTACAATGAAAAAAAAATAGTTGGCCTTGACACGCTGGCAGCTAATGTGTAACAAAGGGACACGCTGGGATTGACACGCTGGAAATCGTACATACTGATGAACTCAAATAAGTACATTTTATTACCGTCATTTATCCTATTTATTTAACTTGTTTTATTATACTATCTGTGGGTATAAATTAGAGCACTCGCACGCACGCATCAAGTTTTTGGCGCCGCTGCCGGGGAGTGAATTGTTATTATCTGTTAATTTGATTAGTATTTTAATTAGGTTTTTCTTTTTAATTTTTAATCTAACCGCTAACTCTGTTGTATATTAGGTTAATTTGCATTCATTGTATTATTTTGCATATTTTCTGTTTTTGTGTGTTTAATTTTTGTTTATTTTCGTTTGTTTTTTTTATTTGTTTTTATTTTTCGTATTTTCTGCATTCTGCTATCGTTGTACTGAGCTTATATAAACGATACGGCGCATCTATTTTCATAGATACGGCGTATTGCGTTTAATTTTTATAAAATACAACGCGTTTAATTAATTCGATACGATGCATCTTTCCCCAAGATACGGCGTATCTGTTTTTGATAAAAAAAAATTCTAAACGATAACGCTATACGATGCATCTGCTTTAGCAGATACGGCGCATCTATTATTTTAATTAAAAACAGTTTTGAATTATTAAACAAATACGACGCATCGATCTCTGTCGATACGACGTATCTTCTGAATCAAAAATCTCGTATTTTGAAACGTAACGAAAATACGGCGCATTAACTTTTGTTAATACGACGCATTTAATTTTAATAAGTATATCGATTTTTGATAATTAAAACTGATACGGCGCATTCTAATTTATAAGCGGCGTATCTATTTTCTGAATAAAGGCTGATTAAATTTTAACGATTATTAGATACGGCGTATCCAACTTTTTGGATACGGCGCATCGTCTGCAGATATCAGTAACTTTAATTTTTCGTATTCCGTTTTCGTTGTTGATTTTCTGATATATTACTTTCTTGAGCATACCCTACTGATGTTTTTGTGTTGATTTCAGGAAGTGCATGACCAGGAGTTCAACGAAGAACTTGATTCAACCTTTCGAAGATCCTGAACGAGCCTTTCATTCGCTAAAAAGGCTTTTCAACACAAAAAGCTTTGATATTTCAAGTTCATTCGAGCTTGATTATTTTTCTGAAGAGAAAGAGGAAGAAGAAACAGAAACAATGGGCGAAAACACAACCATGGAGGAATACATGAACAAAACCCGTGCTGATTACACTTCAGGAGTTGCTAGACCAAAGTTTGATGATAAGTCAAAGTTTGAATTGAAGGGTCAGTTTCTCAAGGAGCTAAGAGAAAATGCTTTCAGTGGATCGGAACATGAGGATGCTAATGAGCATGTTGAAAAGGTCCTCGAGATTGCGGATTTGTTTACTTCAGAAGGAGTCACTGACGATCAACTCATGCTAAGAATCTTTCCAATCTCGCTAAAAGGAGCTGCTAACAAGTGGCTAAGGAATGAACCTGCTAGTTCAATCACTACATGGGAAGATTTGAAGAGCTAATTCCTGAAGAGATATTGTCCATCTGCTAAGACTGCTAAAAAGATGGAGGCTATCAACAGTTTCAAGCAAGAGCCTGATGAAACTCTTTATCAAGCTTGGGAACGATTTAAAGATTTACTGGTAAAATGTCCTCAACACTATCTAACCCCTATGCAGGAGATAATATTGTTTTATCAAGGATTGGACGTGCCTACTAGACAAATCTTGGACGCTAAGGGAGCTGTGCCTCAAATGAGTGCAGCCAATGCTAGGAAAGCTATCCAAGAAGCTGCTGATCATTCTCAAAAATGGCACGATGGGACCTCTACTAGATCTAAGACCAGCACTAATTTTGACGGGTTTGCTGCTATTCAAGCTCAATTGGATAAAATTAGTAGAGAGATGAAGAAGCGTGATGAAAAAGTGTATGCTGCCCAAGTTGGATGTGAAAAGTGCGAAGGACCTCACTACACTAAAGATTGCCCGAATAAGAATGAAAGTGAGACGTTTGAAGAAGCATATTACACCCAATTTGGACAACCATTCCGACCTTCAGGAAGATTTAGGGAAGCTACTCCAGGATTCTATCAAAAGAACAACCTTAATCCCGCTTATCAAGAAAGGAGGCAGACTTTAGATGACACTCTAAAGCAAATTATGGCCGATGCTGCTAAAAGACATGAAGAGAATACTGCTATGATCAAAGAAATCCGAGCTTCAACGGACACTATTACAAGAAATCAAGGAGCTTCGATCAAAGCATTGGAACAACAAATTGGTCAAATGAGCAAAGTTCTTCAAGAAAGGGGATATGGAAGTTTACCTAGCTCAACTGAAACCAACCCAAGAGATCATGTCAAGGCCATAAGCACCACTGAAGAAGTCACTCCTAACATTCCTTTTCCTAGAAGACTGATGAATGGTAATGATGGTGCAAGACCCGAATTTTTCTTTAATTCTTCAATCAGTTTAAGGAGACTACTCAAAGAGAAGACAAAGATTGAAGAGGAGATCAAGGCTACAATGAAAAAAGAGAGCTCTGCAACCGACTTAAATGCCTTGCCTCATAAAGAAAAGGACCCAGGAAGTTTTACTCTGCCTTGTTCAATTAATGATATATCTTTCAATAATGTGTTAGCTGACTTAGGAGCTAGCGTTAGTGTAATGCCCCTTAAGACATTCACTACCCTAGGACTAGGAAAATTAGCACCAACTAAGTTACTTATTGAATTGGCTGATAAAACGGTAAAACAACCTGAAGGGATTGCTTATAATGTGCTAGTTAAGATTGAGAAGTTTGTTTTCCCTGTAGACTTTATTATATTAGATATGCCCGAGGATGTTAAGATTCCTTTAATCCTTGGAAGACCTTTCTTGTCTATTGCCCATGCTAAGATTGATGTGTTTAAAAGAAAAATCTCATTAAGGGTAGGGAATAATAAACTAGTCTATAAGTGCCAAGATCCTGTCAAAAGCATAATTAGAGGCGTCTATGTGCTAGGATTAAGAGAGCGTATGGACCTCGATCTTGAAGCTAGGCTTATGGGAGAAACATTGATTCAAAACAACTCAACTTATCCTAATCATGAGAACTTTGAGGAATTTATTGACCTTAATGTACCCACCGAACTTAGACGCGATATTGTTAATGATTCTGATGACGAGTGGCATGATTGCGTAGTAATTAACAAACGTAGGAGAATAGTTGAGCATACGAATTTGAATAATGATGTGTTTATTGAACTACCACCTCACCTTGCATATTTGTGCCTATTTCATAATAAAAATTTCCCGTCTATCATTTTGTCATCTCTGCCCGAAAGGGACAGAACTTTGTTTATACAGATATTAAAGAAGAATGGCGTGGAAATCAAGGACGAGCAAGGAGTGTTCAATATTACTGAATTGGCGATGAGGGAGCGCGATGTTTCCGACTCCTTCAATGATCGATATTAAAGAGCTGAAAGTGAGTCTAACTTGAAGACTCTGGAATAAAGACAAGTGCTGACCGGGAGACAACCCGGAGAAAATTTTTACTATTCTGTTCTGTGTCGAGTCAGTCAGGCCCGCAGAGGATACGGCGCATCTCAATCCTGAGATGCGACGCATCTCCTGCACTGGTCATATCTTACTTTATTTTTCTGCATTTTTTATTTTCGACTTTAAAACTTTTTATTAGTTTATTTTAATGTGGCGCATCCCTGGTTAAGGATGCGACGCATCTTCTATTCTGATTCGTATTTATTCCAGGCTCGATACGGCGTATCTTCTTCCATAAGATACGGCGCATCGACTGACCTGATGATTTTCATTTTAATTTTTATGTTTTATTTTTGCTAACTACTAATGTATTATGCAAGTTTGAACCTTCTTAACTTAGGTGTGTTAAAGTCTTGGTGGTATTTTAGATTCCTACATTTCTTGTGGATACATCAAATATGAAGCTTAAACGTTCTAATCCACAAGAAGATGATTTTTGCTCTTATACTAATGGAGGATCATACCGAGCAAATCTCAGGGGAGTTTTTCTGTTCTAATTCTTTTATTTTCCAGTTTTTTTAACCTTTTATACAAACAACGAGGACGTTGTTTAACTTAAGTGGGGGTATTGGAGAATTAGAACACTTACTTGTCCTAAACTTTTCAAAATATGCTTAAAATGTGCTTAATATATCAAAATTTAAAATTTTTTAGCATGTTTTTGTTTAAAGTCTAAGTTGCATAGCTGCACACATGACGTTATTTTTCAAAAATTGTGACTTTTCAAAATTCACAAATCTATGAGTGTGCCGGTGACTTGTAAACTTTAGAACTTGGCTTGTATACTATTCGAGACCACCATAATAAGTATTATTTTATATAATTGGAATGACTTGTCTAAATTGGTAAATTTCTAGGATTACACCCAAATAGCCTTTATATGTTATATGTTATTAGCTAACTACACTGGTTAGTTAACCCCCGTATAAACCTTTTTGTTACTCTCACTTTTAGAGTAAGATACCCCTAGAAAAACACTCAGAGCCATTCCTTTCGTTTCTTACACCTTTGTTATAATGTTTCGTTACACCCTTACACCTTAGCCTACCCTGTAGATTAAAATCCGTGGTTGGTTAATTGCTTTAGGCAAAGTGTGTTTCCTTACATTACCTGTGTTCGCGTGCGTAATTCATTATCTTTGGTTAGGTCGGGAAATTGCACAATGCAATTGGAGTGAAAGTAAATATTGTATATCTTTGAGTTTATTTTTCGTGTGTTTACTACTTTCACTATTACCGTTATTTCTGAAGTTATGAAAAGTATGGAAAAATTATCCAGAGTTATCGTTATAGTGATGTGGTGAAATTTTACACATCTATGTTTATGTTTCAAGTTAAAAAAAAAAAAAAAAAAAAAAAAAAAAAAAAGAAAAGAAAAAGAAAAAAAAGAAAAGTTGGAAGATTGTTTTAACCAACTTATGTAAAGTTTTGTATTAAGTGGTCGATATCACCACTATTTGTTGTATACTATATCTATGGATTGAATGGGAGTTGGCAGTTATGGGAACGCCAACTAAAGGATATTCTTTGATTGAGATCTTGTTGAGTATAATTCGTGTCTACCTAAAGCGTGTGTTTCAAGTGTTAAAGCGTGAGTTATTCAATGATATGAGTCTTATTCATGGGATGGTTGGGATAGTGATTAACCACACTTAGGATTTTAATTTATCTGTTTTGTTTATTTTTCATTTTTACACCAATTTATATCCCAAATATTATCCATACCTTATATTATTCTTTATCCAAACCTTTGATTTATTGAGATTAGGGATTTGAGCAATCTTAAGTATCGTAGTCGTGGATTCGGCTATGTATTTATGATTTTGTCGCCCTTTTTGATATAATATTATTGGTAAAGATTACTTGGTCCTATCTTTAGCCTATTCGAGTTAAGGATTTGAGCAATTGCAAGTATCGTGTTCGTGGATTCGATCATATATTTGTGATTTTGTCGCCTTTTCTGGAATTTGAGATCGATAGAGATTAAGGAGAATGATTAACCCTTAAGCCTACAAACCCTTTTTACCGCTTTAGACTTGTTATTCCTTGGCTTTAGTGGGGGAGATGTGTATACTTGCCAAGCTTATGATAGAATATTCGTCACGACTGGACAGTCAAACGATTAGATTTGCTTTTATCGAATTATTTTATTTTACTTCTAATTCGTTGAGTGTTTGGTTGTGTGATTATGACAAAAATAAATACATGCTTAAATATAAAAATAAATCCTAATATCTTTTAGGATACATTTTCATAAGATTAATTCTAAGGTTTACTTGGGGACAAGTAAAGTTCAAGTGGGGGGATATTTGATGAACTCAAATAAGTACATTTTATTACCGTCATTTATCCTATTTATTTAACTTGTTTTATTATATTATCTGTGAGAATTGATACGTTAATGTTTACTTTTGTAATTCTCAGGTAAAAACAAGCATTTGGTGAAACTTGGCGATTTTGGACTAATTATGGAGCAAAACAAGCATGAAGTTAAGAGTCTACTGAAATGTACAAGATCAAGACATTCTGCTCCAGATACGCCGCATCTTGCTTATTACATACGGCGCATCACTATCAAGATTTCACAAGATACGATCCAAGATACAAGAGGACATGCGCCGCATCTATAAATGGAGTTACGCCGCATCTTCTGGCGGTGTACGAATATTCCTGAATATATTAATCTTGGACCCCACGCGAAGTTAAGTCAATGCGCCGCATCTACTTATTAGATGCGCCGCATCTTACCCTCAGACAGAAACTATAAATACCCCAAGACCAGACGAATTTCGGGGGGATAATATATACGAAGGACGAAACAGAAGAAACCCTAGGACGAATTCAGTCGAAGTAGCAGCACAAGACACACCTTGAACGAAGATACAAGAGCTGTAAGAAGGTCCTGCATGTATTCAATTCATTAAGTAGTTTTGTTTTATTGTATTAGTAAACTTTAATTCATCAGGATTGGTGGCTTGTGTAATGTGACAACGGAAAGGTTGCACTCCCTTAAAACTGCTTTCCCATCAATTAAAGTTTATATATTGATGTCTTTGGTGACTTTTATTAGTGCATTGATAACCTCTGTGTCTAGCTGAGCGTTGATCGGGTCGCCATGCCTCTGCCCTCGCCTATTTATTAGATCGCCTATGCATTCTATCGTCTGTAAAAAAGTAGGAAGAAAGATAAATAGGATAGTCATAAGTAATCATTAAGGGTTTACTCGCCGATAAGATTAGAACCAACGAGAAAGGACTTAATCTCGGTGCGTTGCATCGAACTATACACTTCATATAAAACTAGCAATAAAACAAGTGACAAGCTACTTAACTATCAGGACAGGTCTTCTTATTGTCTCGAGTATTTATCTGTGTACGTGTGTGCTATTCGCTGATTCGTGCCTATTAGTTTAGTTTATTATTTAATTGCAACCAAACCGTGCCAGTCTCTCAGGCTGAACCCCCTTGCGTTAGCTTAGGTTGTATAGCTAACTTAAGATATTAAAATACTGATTAGAATAACTAGATAATACGTTCCACTCTTAGTGATCGACACTCTACTTACCATTATATTCATACTGACCGGGTACACTGCTCGTTAAAGTGTGTGTGTTATTGATAAGTCGGCTAAATATAAATTTAAAACTTGAATACTGCTAAAACCACAACGACATACCGTGGGTATAAATTAGAGCACTCGCACGCACGCATCACATACAATGACAAAAAATCAAAAGTTTAGTGTTACAATGAGACGAAAAATAGTTGTCTACATACAATGATAAAAAGTGTCAAGTTCAATGCATTTTTTTTTGTCATTTGCCCATTTGTAATTCCTTCTCACTTATTTAACACAAAACAGTGCACAGCCAAAAAAAAGAACAACACAATTGCAATCAACTAACACGCAAAAAATGCAAAGCTTGATGAGGATAAACCAAATCCTGAAACCGCAACAATTAAACCAAATCAGATCACAAAAACATAAAAGCAGTTCCAAACACCCCATGCAATACACCCTATCCAAAACCTTATACACCAAGAACACAACGCATCAATCCTCCGCCAAGTTTGACAGGATATAAATTCGGCACTTAGAATCACATTTTAGACGTTATCACAAAGCACCTAACACTCTTACATTGCCCTATGAAAACAAACTGTATAGAATCAGTACTCATGAACACTTATAGAAAATGCTTAAAATCAAGACATATGAGCACATCTTAGCCTTTAAAACACACCTCGAAGTCAGTGTAGCATAGAAACAAAAAAAGCAAAGCTTGTAGCACGCCATGTAAAATCATCAATAGCTCAAACAAACGGCATAGAGTCAATAAAATACTTATGGCCACATATCAAACAGAACAAAATTAATACCTAATCAAAATTATCAAAACTAAAATATGTCTAAAACTAAACACCCCTCGTTTAGGGTTCATAAACTTACAATTTCAAATAAAGATCAACCAGCTACTTGCAATGAAAGTTTCTATGCGTAATCTTCATCTTCTTTCAATCCCGAAATAAGTGACAGTGATCTTCAGTGTTGATTTTCTGTATTTTCTTAATTGCCTAGTGATGTGTTCTCGTTGTAGGTATAGATTATGTTATCAAAATTTACTTTATATTTAGCCGACTTAACCTATAACAAACACTAACGGGCAGTGTACCCGATCAATGTAGCCTAGTTGGTAAGTAGAGTGTCGATCACTAAGAGTGGAACATTGACACCTAAGTATCTATCAGTATTTTAATCCTAAAGTTAGTTCTAATTAAACCTAATCAAACGCAAGAGGAGTTTTCAGCCTGAGAGACTGGCACGATGTGTTGATTAAGTAAACTATAAGTAAAAGTAACAAGGCGAATGACACACACGTACACAGATAGAAAACAGATACAGATAAGAGGCCTGGCCGATAGTAAGGAAGACATGTTACTCGTTTAATTGCTTAGTTATATAAGATGAGTACTAAAATCTATTCTCTCTCAGTGGGTGCTTAAGTGTATGCGTATATCATTCCAATGTCTAGATCCAGTCTAAACGTCTAGATTTGGGGTATTAAATATTCTCGACGGACTAATCCTGTCACGATTAATCAGATCTCCGCATAAAGTCCATTTTAATGATTACTAAGTTTATGTATTATTTATCCCTTAAGGGCTTACATTAACCATGCAAACGATTTTAATGAAGTAATTATGCAAGCCAGTGACAAGGCACGATAAACTATGTAAGTAATCAAAACATACGCATAAGTATCCAATAAAACATCAAATATTCTTTATAAAAGCTGGAAACAATTAAGTGCGATCAAATAGTGAAAAACACGCTAACTCAACGATTAAAAGAGTATTAATACATATTAAACGAATCTTCCTATTAATTAAAGTACAAGCAGGACCATCTTATTGCTCTGAATTCGTCCTTCTGGTTGTGTCTTGTGTGGTCAAGTCGTCGCCTTCTGTGGTATAATCTGTGTGTAATGTGGCTGACGAATGAGGTATTTATACATTCTGGAAACAGAATCGATACGGCGTATCCATTAAGTTGATACGCCGTATCTAGGTAACTTCGCGTGGGGTCCAAGATTATTATGTTCAGGAATATTCGTACACCGCCATTTGATACGGCGCACCTTCAGTCTTTATACGGCGTATGCATGTCTTCAATATCTTGGATTTTTGATGAAGTCTTGAGATCGATACGCCGCATCTTTGAGATGTCTTGCGGCGTACCTGGAGTAAAATAAGTCAGATCTTCTTACGTTGACCAAGGTTTCATATACGGCGCATGGGATAAATCCATGCGGCATATGCTTCAAAGTCAGGCAATGGTCTTTATAATCGTCTAAGATGTACGGCGTATTTGTCTAGAATGATACGGCGTATCTTCCTTCAATTCAGTAGACTTTTCTAACTTGATCCATTTTGCTCCAATTTATGTCCAAAATAGTTAACTTTCACCAAATGCTTGTTTATAACTGAGATTTACAAAAGTAAGTGATTAAGTATCAATTCTCATATAAAATAATATAAAACAAGCGATAAACATAGGATAAATGATGCTAATAAAATGTTGTTATTTGATATCATCACCTAGAAGAATCTGTGTCTAAGCCACGTTAGCATGTATAAGCCAAATCTAAAGAAAGACAACGTCGTTTTTAGCCAACGTTGTTTCCAAACATCAAACGGTGTCGTATGTTGGTAAGTGAGGTTTTTAAAAAAACACAAAACGACTTCGTTTTGGAGGCTTATAAAACGGTGTCGTTTCCCATGGTAAATGTATACTAGAGTAATTAATTGATGCATAATTAATGTACATTTTTAAAACACATATTCAATGATATATACAAGTATTAAAATATATAGTACAAGTCATTCAAGATGCTAAATTTAAGTAATACAAGATTACTGTATAAGCACATTGTAAAACTTTTATTTTCATAACTCCAAAAATAATTTAAGATAAAAAAGAACAAATTTTAAGTAGTACACATACTTTTGCTTGTTGTACAATTTAAGAGAACACACCAAAACAGTTCGACACATTCAACAACATTTTCATTTACGACTTAATTTGTTTAAATAGAGATTGAGGGTATTATATATGCACCA